>APFE030340446.1:8053-28051 GCA_000404065.3 Pinus taeda
ATAATTAATTTCATCCATAAGTTAAATTATTATTCACGATTATCAACTCCCATGATACTATTTTCCATTAAAAGATTTCATTATAATACTACTTTCCATGAAAAGACTTCATTACAACGGTTATCTCTTAACTTTCCTATCTTATTGATAAAAAAGTGTTGCACGTTTCTTTAAGGGAACTAAATACAAGTTTGTAAGAAAAAACCAAAGAAAATGGCTCTCTTGTTTTGTTTGAGATTTTTTATAAATGGAATAGCATTCAAGTAACAAATTTTTGGGTGTGTACAAAGTTTTTTAAATTTAAAATGTGTTTTTGTGTAATAAAATTTATTATAATTAAGTTGTTAATTAGTTATTTGGATATTTTTTTATGGAAATGTAGGTTGATTTATCATTGTTATTTAATGTAGCATCTTTAGGATATCTCTAGGTATTTGTGTACATATTTCATTATGTTAATGAGTCAAGATGTGTTAGTCTTATGTGCCTATGTGTATATAAGTGTTTTGGGGTTTGTATTCCTATGTTTACATGTTTTGGAGGCTAGTGCCTATATAATAGGCTGGTAAACCTAATGCTAAAAGGTCAATGAGCTTAACTATGTAATATGTAATGACACTGATATTAAAAAATCTACATTATTACTGCAGACAAAGTCATACAAGAGAGTATGAGGGGTAGGAATCAATGATTTGGAAAGGGGGCCAAACGTTGAGAAAAGAGGGCTTAAGCCTAAGGGGATGAGGGCCAAGTGAAGAGGGCTTCGACCTAGGGGCCTAAGCAAAAAAATTAAAATAATGCCTAAAATCCTTTATGCATGAGTTATCTTAAGCCCCTAAGGACAATTCTAAAGCTCTCACTTATTGTATTTGGCAAATGCACATAAAATTTGGGGCTTTAAGTAGTGTTATTCTCTATTATGCTATGTAATTTTATCACTCAAACTACTATACTTGCTATGGGGTGAGTGACCCAACTACTATTTCCATATGGACCCTAGGTAAAGTTGGAAGTGCATACACTTCTCCATGTGTTTTCTTAGGGAAGGATGGATTCCTATACAGAGAAGTGTGGGGTTAGGTCTCTTAGTGCTAGGCTTGGACAATACCCAAAAACTCTTAAGGTTTGTTGGAACTCTTAGAGAGAAAGGGGTATAATACTCCCCAGGCTTGTGCTAAAGCCCTAGAAGGACAATGGCACAATCTAAGGCACTACATGTACAAAGAAGGGGGTGTAGTACCTTGGGTTTGGTAAGATGATGGGGGATGAGAGACTGTAAGCAAAAGACTATTGGAGTGTATAACCCTAGCCTATGACCTTATTTGTGTCGTTTGTGGACCATAGTTGGCTTAATGTATCCTTTTTCCTTCGTGGAGTCATATCCCCAACTCGAGGGTGACATAATGTTGAGCGTAATGGAGCAACGTGCTTTATGGTTGGGTGGAATGTCTGAGACCTACAATTAGTTGGTTTCATTTCTAAAAGATAAATGGTCTCATTGTATTTTGTGTGGGTGCCATGTTTATCATATGAATACATGTTGTTGTAATTCACATGTGTTTTCTGCATGAATATTATGTTATGATTATATATCATGTTAGTGTGCATTAGGCATACATGAAAATAGCATAACTATGGTACTAGGGGTACTTGAATGAAGGAATTAGACCCATATGGTGTCTAAGATATGCTATAGATAAATACAATGATTATGGTTGTTATGGAAGCCTTGGTGGACATAATTATTCATAGTATCAAAGTAATTACAGTCCATCTTAATGAAAAAAATGGATTGAAGATTTAAAAAAATGGATTGAAGATTTTGTAGAGGTAATAATGCACCCAATAGGTGTTTGCGGTATTACAAAGTGGCATCAAAGTGAAGGTTACAACATTCGAAATATATGGACCAAAAATTCACTTACAAAAGACAAGTCACAAATTTTTGCTTACTACTTGATAAAAACCCTTAAAAGAGAAAAACTTGGGAAAGTTCAAACTTAGAATATGAGATTGAGAATTGTGAAGGAATGGTGGGAATCACTAGTACTAAAATTATATAAGTTATATAGGAATTAATTGTACATCGGTCACTACAAAATTGATACAATTGGGCCTCTTTTTTAAATTATAGAATTGGCCATGAAATAAAATTGCAAAAAGAAAAAATTCAAGGGATGAATTAGCTTGGAAATAATAATTGGACAAGTGAATATTATAGGAAGAGGTTGCTTAACAATTCACAATTTTGGTGATATAATTTCTCTTTTTTTTTTGAGAAACTAGATTGTGAGAGTGTTTAAATCAACTTTTTAACGAGGAAAATAAATTCAACACAATCAGAGATTTATTAACATCCAAAATCTCGAAGCCTAACAACTAAACCAAATTTCAAAAATTAAATAGAAACTTGTATTATTTTCCGAGCAAAAACGTGGCCCGCTTAGACCGGGAAATTTCTTAGGTCTCAAGTAGAATATCAACCCGTAGTCAAAATGGAATTATCACTCAAGTAGAATATCAAACTGTAATCAAAATAGAATTATGAGTTAAACCCTTTAACATTGTCAACTTCGTTGAATAACTCCCCGTGTCGGGTAGAAACGATAGTGCATGATGGCATCGCTTCGTTGATCTGCAACAGCATTTGACTTGGAGTCTCCTATATCTTCGTCACTGCATTTATTCCCCGGGCAGACGAATTCAACACTGATAGTGTAAAGAACAATCTGTCCTTTCTAGATGGGCTGCCGCTGTTTCCAACATTTTGGTGAAAACCAATTAGGCGATTATTTTTTTTAAATGTAGGGGTGAGTCCCACTTATAGAAGTTTTTATTAAGCCCAGAGCACAATTTATATATATATATATATACATATTTTTACAGAAGCGTGATTTTACACATGTTGCGGAACAGGAAGCGTCATCGGGAACATATGCTTCGGAACAGTAAATACATACACGAAAGTTGAACCGGGGTAAGGAAACAATAAGCGGCCGTCCATAACCACGCGGGATACAGGACCGTGTGCAAATTACGCGATTATCAGCCGAGGAGTAATGAATATGTACGTTGCGATATGCGCTCGTCGACGAATTCAAATCCAAAAATAGATATCTCACTATTTACAACTGCCGGTTTGATGTATCTTGACAACTAACTTTGCAGTGCGGTGTTAAATAATGGCTGGACATATATATACGTTATTGAATTTTAGAGCTGACAATTTATATATGATTCTATACAAACATTTAATACCCGCATGCAACATTCAATGTCTGCATGGAGTTACGTTTACGTTAATTAATTTAAATGATCTAACAACTTATATGCAACATTCAATGCTATATTATTGAATTGTTATTGATAACTTTCAATCAATCTTCATAGCTCAATCAATATGGAATAGAAGTCTCACAAATTTTTCGTCTAATCGAGCTAAACGCATTCTCTATTCATTAGCAATAGCCATAAGTACTAGTTTGCTGAGGCTAGAGCTGCCTCATAATGCATGAACTTGGTATTAGCATTAATTCAGAAAGGTTTAATATCTAATTTTAATTTAGAAATGATTAGCTTTTATTTAAGAAGATAGGTTTATTATTCTAGAATAGTTGGTGAGTGGTTGGTTTGTTAAGGTAATAATTGTGGGATAGTTTGAGATTCAAAGTTTAATAAAAAAAATTTAACTATATTAAGTATTGTTGTGATTTAAATACATTTAAATTATATTCTATTTTCCCTTAGCAAAAATTTAGTCTCGATTTTAACATTGAGAGATGTATGATTATTGGTTGAGCTTTCTTATCCAATGGTTACACTTTCCTTAGCCAAAAGAGTGGTTAGACAAGTTACATAAAAACTAGTAAAAGGAGAAAAATGGTTAATAAGTTATATGATTGATACTTAAGATTCACAATTAATTTTATTATTTAACCCTTAAAATGCAAGATCTTAAGTATTATTTAAAATTTTACTTTTTTGGGTTTAAATTTGAGGATACAATTTTTACTTTTTTTCTCAATCTATAAATAGATTTAACTTCTAAAAATACTCTAAAGCATAATTTCACTATTTAGATGTAAGGATTCCTATAAATTTTTACAACTCAAATGTCCCTAGGATGCACTTTCTTGGCTAAAGGGTATTCATGTGTAAGATACAAACTAGCAAAAATTATATATGTGTTAATAGGCTATAGGATTGGTACTTGAGGTTTATAATTAATTTCAATATTTACTCAAATATGTAGGGATCTTAAGTCTAGTTATTCTAAGTTTTGACTTTTTTTTCTTTGCTTAAATTTGAGGACAAAATTTGTGTTTTTTGGTGTATTTCTTAATCTATATAAATAGATTCAATCACTAAATAAGTTTTAGGGCACTTGAATTTTGTACATTGCATAGCTCATATATACAATTTTAACAAATTTGTATTATATTTTGGGTAAAGTTGACCGAAAAATATACCAAGAAAAGCCAAAACATAAAAGAGTTAGATTAAGTTATATCTTTATGCCTATACATGTGTGTATTTTAGAATAACGCTTCTAAAATTTTAATTTTAATTTCAATTATTATTAGTTGGATGGTAGTGATTTAACCTCCATAGAATATTCTAGAATGTTTTTAGTGATTGTCACAAATCAAATGTTGAGATTGATGTATAATTAACATTGTTAGGATGACTGGTGGCAACAAGTGTGTTGGTATTAATGTCAACCAGGCTAGCATTCATGTCAACTGGGAAAGCATTGATGTCAATTTCGCTAGTAGTGATGACAACTAGGCTAGCATTGATTTGCATTGTGTGCAAGCTCATGGAGAGTTCCATGGTTTCTACAGTCTTTGGTAGAAAACCATGATAGTAGTAGGATATGCAAAGGAGCTATAAAATATTATATCTATGATGGTTTGTTAGCCTAGGATTTGAAGGAGGTTCTGCCTCAGGTGATCAACTTAGATGCTTCTGTAAATGGCATAGTTGGATAATGCTCAAAAAGATCTTTCCAACGGTATATTGAAGCTTGCAAATGGCCTCCTGGATCAAGAGTTATTACTAGTCAAACGTCAATGCCCCCAAAGTCAAAGTTACAAAGCTAAATATGGGGAAGGGTCAAATTGGTGACCAAGTTTAACATTTTTTCCAAACAAGGTGGAGCCCTTTAGCAGAGTAGCTAAGTGAAGGATGGGGTTGATGTTGGCATACAATGCAAAGACAAAATGAATTCTTACTAGCCAAAGGTGGAGACCCTCATAAAACATAATCCCAATGAAGTTTTCCCTAGGAACAAACAAAGGTGCACACAGGGGGAACAACGAGGATGATGCAAGGCTAGGTAGATGTGGTGATACACACAACAATGAAAAAATTTTATATTGGGAGAAGTGTTTTAGCAGGAGAATATTTTTCTCACCTCTCTTGGACGACAGGTGGAAGATGACGTCAACATGATGTTAGTATAGAGGACACGTGACAGGAAAATTTGACACTTTCATGTGGCCAAAGAGGCCAAATTTGGGCGATATGTGTCATCACTCTAGAGGAACCACATGGGGTTGTTAATGTAAGCATGACTAGGCGCTCAACTAGTGTGCTTGTTACAACTCATCCCGACAGGTTTTTAATTGGTAGGTGAGTACAACTATGGTCCCATGAGGACACATCATCTTAGACCTGCGACCCTGGAAGGTTTACGAAGTGAAAAAAATGGAAGTGTCGGGTTTACTAAGTGCTTGGACATGGTGGTATAAGGCATGGAGTACAACTCATCCCGACTAGAATTTAATTGGTTTGCAAGAGTTGCAGAGGTCTCTTTAGGACATTTCATCTTGGAGGCCTAACCCAAAAGGATTTTAAAGAGCACAAGGAGGTTGTTTTGAGATGATAGAGCACCTGATGCATTGGCGGTTGCAGAAGAGCCAAGAACTAATGAGAGTGGCGTAGGGAGGACCCACTAGACATATAAGCCCATAAGGTTAACCCCAGAAGAAAACAAAGGTGAGAAGGGAAATAAGGTCGGGGTGACAAAGCATTGGGACATAAAGGAATATGAGTTGGCATTGACAAGTCATCTAGACTACCAATTGATTGGCTAACGCATAGAACATGTAGATCCACCTTGACACATAATCCTAGATTAGAAAGACAGAGGCTAAAGACAAGCCCATGACATGGTTTTGTGTGGTTGTTTAATCAAGGGCATAGAAGGCTTCATGCATGGTATTGAGGCCCTCGTGACTATAGTGTAAAGGCATGCCCGTGAAATATTTTGTGATGGACTTCACATGTTGTGTGACCAAGGGATTGTTACAACAAATGTTTTTAACCATGAGAATCACAAACCTTTGGGATTATTGTGCAGCACTATGGGATCAAGCATGTCGAGTCGTGAAGAATGAAGAGAGGACTGGGTTCAAAGGGGTTGCATAGATATGAGGCATGTATGAGTGAGTAGCTAGTTTTTGCTATATTTGGTAGTGCGCCATATGTAGTGTTGTGCCACAATTATGGATAATGAGGCATGGATGAGTCAAAAACTATTTTTGAAGTTTTGTGGGCATACATTGATACAATAAATGAATGGGTCAGCAACTAAATCTACAAATTGGTGTCAAAAAAATTGAATTAATACAAGAGAGGACCACAGTTTGTAGAAGTAATTTTTGAGCCTATTTTATACAAAAAAAGGCCATACCTAAGCTTCCTTGCATGACATAAAGAATTCAATTGAAAAAAATGTTGAGTGAAAAAGCTCTAACCACAAAGTAAGAGAGCCATTCCTGAAGTACAATCTAAGTTTTGTGGGAAATCAATAAGAATGGAGAGCCTTGCTATAGCACAAATTTTTGACTCAGAATTAGTTCTTAGCATGGAGAAATGCTCAAGTGCCCATTCTCAAAATTAATGTAGTTGCAGTGGGCAAGTAATTTGATCCAACAATAGGATGGAGAGTTATGCTAGAGTACACTATCAGACAGTGTGACTAACAATTGTTTTTAGCATGTTTATCTATGTAACAGAGGAACAAAACCAAGGACTACAATTATGAAGTGGGGGATTATACCATTGTGGTGTGTAGAGAAGAGAACTCTATGTGAGTGTGTGTGCTACTGTAAGAAGTCAACTGTGCATGTGTAGAAGGTAAGGTCGAGAATATATACTAACCATTTAAAGTGTTAAGGGGACGAGAGTAAAATGTTGAATATGATGTTGAATTGTTGAAGGACGAGAGGTAATGCATGCTTTTGTAGGGTGTGTAGAGTGAATAAAATATAGTGTGATGCATGGGCTATGCATGAGTTAAGGTAGTGAATGACATCATAAGATTGTTTATGTCAGTAAAAATAGAGGGCCAAGGGTTGGGAAATGTAAAGTTGAAAATAGGAAAATTCACTGCCATTAATAGAGAATATCAAGTTCCTTATTGAGTGTGGGTTGGAGCTTACAAAACAGGGAGTTGGTGCTTCCATCTAGTGGATATTATTAATGCTAATAATATCCCCAAAATTATTAGGGCTCTGATACCAATTGTTAAATTTACTTTGCGGGTTTTCCTAATTACTTTAAACCCTAACCAAGATCTACTCCTTTGTAAGAAATTGAAAATAATGCACAACGGAACTTATTGAAAATAATGCACAGCGGAACTTACTTTCCATCTTCTAAAGCTCCTGGTCTTGACTTGAGTTGTTGGCTCTTGAATCCTTCCAAGAGCTTGCAATCCTTTTCTCTGGCAATCCTTGATAGAGTATCAAGTCTTCAATGGAGCAGACTGTTTTCTGAGTTATTGCAAACCTTGGAGACTCAACCCTTTTATAGCAGTCCCAATACTATGGCAGCCGAAATTTGGCTGTCAATTGACAGCTAAATTTAAGCCCCAATCCTAGGGCAGCCGAAATTTGGCTGTCAATTGACAGCTAAATTTCAACCCCAATCCTAGGGCAGCCGACACTTGGCTGTCCAGATTTCTTGACAGCCAAAATTCGGCTCTCAAGAAATTTATTACTGCTATTATTTCAATCAATTATAATCAGTCCATTAACAATTATAATTGATTAACATTATTCTATATGTATTTGTATCCAAATCCTTATTTAAATACGTTTAATGCCATAACTTAATTAATCACATTATTTGGCATATTTAATCATTACATAAACGTAATCTTGCTGACAGGAGTAGAGCTTGGGGTTTGGCTCCTCCTATATGTGGGTTCTTGCATAAATCCAAGAAGTTGTAACTTGGTACTTGTAAAAAATCCATGAATGTAATACTTCAATTGGTGCTTCTGGTAAGCTGATCAGGTGTCTACAAAAGAAGAGATTTGGTGCTTCCTTCTAGTGGGTGCTAACAAACAATCTAAGGGAATTGGTGTTTTCTATGAGTCGTGTCTCACAAGGAATTATAATGTAAATAGAGTATGATTTTGTATTTTACATCATAATACAAACAAATATTTGGTGGTTTTTCTCCCAAAAGGATTTCCATGTTAAACCTCGGTGTCTTATGTGATTCCCTTGCTGTCTGTGTTTATGTGTTTATTTATTCATTTTTTGCACATGTTATGATAGTAGGTGATCACATATGGAAGTACAAGTTTGAATGAACATATAAATTAGCATAAAAGTTTAAATTAAGCTAAATATTGATTCACTCCCCCCTCTTATTATTTAACATTGTTTCCAAAAATTGGTATGAGAGCCTAGTTCCTTCGGGAACAATTTAACATCTTGAAGGTAGATGAAAAGGAAATAATTGTTAATCAAGTTTGGCTAACATTAGAAGGAGTTCCATTTTTTAATGGATCAGACTATGAGATCTCGAAGATTAGAATGGAAGCCCATTTAATCTTCATCAATGAAGACATTTAGTTATTTATGGAATATGGAGAGAAGAATGAGTTCAATGTTGAAGCCAAAAATATGATCATGAAAGGGATGCCAAGGTCAGATGTTATTCAAGTTAGTCACTGTGAGATAACTAAAAAATTCTAAATATATTGGAATATATGTACTGAGGAGATAGTCACAAGACTCATGAAATGGTTAGTGAACCTTGTTGCTCACATAGTGAACCAGACTCTGCAGAAGCTATTTTTGGTGATAAAGACAAGAAGATAAGGAGAAAGAGGAAGAATAAATCCCAAAGGAGAGGTTCAATAAATTTTGAAGATCTTCCTCCTAATGAACAAGCTATTGATCATGAAGAATAATAATGAAAAGAGAGGTCATGATTCTCTAAAGGTAAGATATTGATTTGTGATAAATTCAAAGAAATAGGTCAAACATTATCTAGATTTTCATGTGAATCACTTGAAGATAGAGTTAGCCATGCATCTAGTAGTTATGAAGATAAAATTACATTTGTAACAATAGAAAATAAGGGATCATATGAAGAATAAGAGAATATATCCCCTGAAGAGAATAGGAGTATCCACAATAGTGATGAAGATGGAATACTTCTTACACCAATGGATGACTCTTTATATAAAGAAAGGGATGTATATATTTATGATGATTCTACCAACACATTTGATAGTGAGGAGATAAATCTAGATCAAAATATTTATTTAAGGAGAAAGTTGATATCATATCTAAATGAGATCAAGGAGATTTCAAAATAAAATCGCAAGAAAGAAAATAAATTGCGAGAATATGCGCTTGAGAATGATAAGTTGAGAAAAATAATTGTTGATCTTAATGATCAACAAGAGAAATCCAACATATCAAATGAATGCCTGACAAATCAACTTCTGAGAAAGAAGCTCACTCTGAGAGACTAGAAGCTCAAATAGTCTCATTGAGACATGACCTAAAAAGGGTAGATAATAAGTTGTCTCAATATCAGAAGCAAAAAGGGGGTTCTAAAATTGTGGATGAAATTCTTGCCAAACAAAGATAATCTTTCAACAAGGTTAGCTTTGGATTCAATGAAGAATCAATCTCCAAAAAGGAAAAGGTCAAAGAATCAACTAAACAAGTTGGTGTAGTCAAAGAATCCAATATTGATAAAGGAAAAGAGGGTGTTCGATAAGAACAACAATGAGGAAAGTAGAAACAACAAGATACAATAAAGAGGCGTCATCAAAGAAAAGAGATGAATAGTCAAAATAGGTAGCAACATAGTAGAATTGATCAAGGAAGAAATTCAAGTGGATAAAAAGAGAAAATGAAGAACCAACAAAGGTCTTAACCAGCTCAGGGACAAAACTATCAAAGAAAAGTTATTATCATCTATCACAATCATTTTAATGGTTATTGTTGTTCTTGCAACAATTATCGGCATAAAGACATAGGATGTAAATGGATCGCAAGAAAACAAAGTGTGTTGAGTAGCTGCCACTCAAATATGCATGAGATGCCCCAACTTGAGAATGGAAGTAGCAAGAGAGCACATGGTAAGAAGGATGTCAGATATAAAAATTCTTTTTCCCCACTCTTAAGTAATGTTGAATACTAACACTATGGAAATTTTGGGCACAATGAAACAAGCTACAGATATGAGAAAATGAAGCATGCTTCTCAGCATATGTGTGAAAATGTAGTATCTCGATCATTGAAAACAAAAATAGATAATGTATCATAGGATTGTGAGGTTTCTCTCAGTGCTATGAGTAAAGGAAGCTTGAAGAAAGGAGAAGGAAATAAACTAAGGTATAACTCATCAATTAAGAAAAATTAGAAGAGACTTAAGAAGAATGACCCTCTTATTCTTGTTGTGAATTTCTTTGTAAATGGAAACAGTAATAAGAGTACACCTTGACCGAGAAAAGAAAGTTCTAGGCCTGGTATTTCTCCATTGCAGAAAAATAAAAGGGGCAACAAGTGGACTTGGGTGAAGAAAGAGGAGGTGAAGGAGAAGTTCCCTCGAACCCTACACAGCGAAGAGATAACCCAAATAAGGGCAAGGAAGAAGATGGAAAGTAATGCTTCTATCAGGACTCAACAAACAAAGATGCTATGGAGAAAATGGGATAATATACTTAGGGTCAGTAGATCCTCAATTCCTCTTCATTGAAAGAATAGAATGGCCTCAAGTGAGGCCAAATAGGTCAGATGTAGATAGCTTAAAGGAATAATTAGAGGGGTGCATATGAATATTGAATTTATGGTCAAGTACCCCTGCTGATTACAATAATAATAAATATGTTTATTTCAAATGTATCAACATTATAAGAGATAGCAATGTGCAGCCAACATGGTTCTAGGGGGATTTGACAACACTTTAGGTTGTGAGAAGAAGATGAGTTGCAGTAGAATTGTGGAGTATGAAGAGGCTCATATTTAAAAATAGGTCCATAAGATCAAACCTCATACAGAAGAAAGAAGGAAAATGCAGGAGATCAAAGAGCATTGACTCCGGGGGAGATGTTTTACTAGTAGTAGAAGGAAAGAAAATTATCTTCAAGAAGAAAGATTGTTGAGGAACTTAAAGGTTTACATCTTTGGTGAAATAACCTTATTTCATTTAAGTTGTGCATTTGATTAAGCCTAGCAATATGTTGTAGCTCCTACAACACCCTTCAAAATTTTGTATTACACTCAATTTTAGAGATTTCCTTGTTCTTGTACATTGTTGTCACAAACACCAAAGCTTATTTCTTGAGATTTCTTGAAGAGCTTTGTTCCCTTTTGCATTTTGGGTAAATTATCGTCTTTTGGCATGTTTGGCTATGAAGCAATATGTATTAGCTATTATGATGGTTTCAAGGGTCTATCTTTGTGTATATGATTTGTTCTAACTATGTAAATATTTTTCATACTCATTCACAAAGTTCTAAGCATTGTCACACAAGTGTCGTCATGGTCATCCCAAAGTCTATCTTAAGTGTCGTAATTTTCGTAAAGTTGTTGCACATAGGGAGATTATTTGTTGTTGTCATTTCAACTTATAAGTGTGTGATTACAGTCAAATTTCATCCCCATTCACATCGAGCTCATCGATCCCACACAACCATTTTCGAAAAACAATCCCGATCGAGCAACCTAGCTTCACTGCGTCTCCCCTGAGCTACACATTACACAGTCTCAGTCCTCTAGCCATGAGATTTCTACTTGGAACTGTAGGATGCACAGTTCCTGCCTCCCAAGACTGCTGCACTACACAATTTTTGTGCCCAAGGCCAGGCCTTGACCTCCATAATTGTGCAATCATGTCCCTAGCTCAACTTAAACTATGCACTTCTCATCCTTAAGCCTCAATCTCATCCCCCGAGCCCTTGAACTACACTACTGTGTAGTAGCCCAAACTCCCTTGGCTCCCAGGATTGCAACATTATCTCTTCCAGTGTCCATTCTCTAAACGTGTCCCACTGGCTCTAGGAACTACACAGTCTTGTCCCTCAGACTTACCTAAGCTATGTAGTGCATAGTCTTAGAGCTCAATATTTTCCTCTGGCTATTGGAACTATAGACAATGTAGTCACTGAGTCCCCCTTCCAAACCTTTCACTTGTTTTGAGCTCAGTTGGTGGATTAGAATGTATCATCTTAGACTAGGGGATTTTAAGATTGGTGTCATCTCGTCATGAGTGAATTGCCGGAACGGGTACCCTATCATGTCATGGAAAGATGATGGAGAAATAGAATAAGGAGAGGACGATGCTTAAATACTCTCTTGTAGCTGAACTTACAAGTTAATCAATCAAGAGAAAGTGAAGGGACACTAGTTTGTGACCAATATCCAAGACATGAGACCATTGAAGATTCCTTATCAGCAAACCATGTGGAGGTGAAAAGAAAGCATCTTTAAGAATACATCCAACACTAAAAAACAATAGTGGCTTGACACTGTGACATCATCAAGCAGTCCATGTCAATAGTGTCATGTCATGTTGTGTCATGAGTGGTCAAATTCCACATAACTATTGGGGAGCATATATATTGTATTGAAAATATATTGTAAAGTGGAAGTCCAAAGGAAACACATGGAATGTAAAGGGTCATGTATGTTGAAAAGTCATAGGAAGTCAAACAGTTATGGGGGTAATCAAAGAGTCACCCTTGGTTATATATACTCCCTCATTGTATGAGCAAAGGATTTTTTCACCTTGGCTCCTCCAGCAAGGTAACAAAGAGATAAGCTAGTTCTTTGAGGAGCAAGGAGTGGCTCCAATGCTCCACTGCTGGAGCTAGTGATGTACATTGTAAATATGTGTCTTGTAACTTTTACTTAATAACAGAAGACTTCAAGGCCAACACATTCTTCATCCATGGATTATGAATGTTTGTAAGACTATTTTGTGGATGTTTGTATTTCATGTTTGCTTTGACATGTGCTAAGATAGTTGAATTATTTCAGTTATTTTAGTACTTATCTTGTTGGGAATGTGTCGTAATGGTTGTTATTGTTCTCCCATCCTTGTGGACTATTTCATAGGATATTAGATAGATCTTTCTTTATTTTTTGGTTGTAAGAACTGTCGAATCCTCTATGGACTATTTCCTTAGATGTTAAATGGATCCTTGTAGTTCATGTGTGTCTCTTATTGGGTGGTACTACTACCTCTCACTTAGAGGCTCACTTTTCTCCCCTCTTTATAGTGGAAAAACCTTGACACATTTACAACTAAACACTCACCAGACACACCTTCTTGCTTTTTGAAGACGCCATTACATCCCTCTTTCTTGCTGATATTTAGAGCCAAGGAAAATATTTAAGGATTTGGCAATTGGGCCTTTATACCAAATGGGACTCCTACACCAAATGGTGTGAGGTATAATTTGGAATTCACATCAGGGAGGTCCCCTGAATGTTGGTGGGTCCAACATTGTCAACATTCTCGGATTTAGAAGGAGGGAAACAAGAATTTTATGGCTGAGAACCCCACCAACCCCAATATTACTTCCTCTAGTCAGGGTAGTAATATTCCCAACAACTACCCTGTGTGCGTTCTTGAAGTTGGTAGTTCTTCTCAGACTGAGAATGCAAAACCTTACAAACTCACATATGAACAGCTCTAGGCTATCTGCCCTAGCGCTTGAAAGTTTGTGAGAGGTATTGGACTGATACTTGGAATAAAGAATCTTCCTTATTTTTCAAGGAGAACCAAACCACCCATATTGGGATAGTGGTTTCAATAGTTGAAGAGTTGTTTCTCTCCATCCTTGAAGAGTTAGCAAACTATGAAGAAAATAAAGAAAAGCTAAAATAACCTACAACCTTTGAATATGGTGACAATGATAATGTAGTGTTCTAAGACGATACTCCCCATGGGCTAAGTGGAGAAGAAGAATAATATTAAGAAGAAGATTAACAAGACTCTCAATAATAAGGGGGAGACAACAAAGATGACATGGCATACCAAGATCTGGAATGGATGTCTCAAGGCCCACTTGCACTATCAAGTTTGTTACACAAGATGCCAAGGCATCCAAAATATATCCTAATGAAGTATGAGCCTAACAAAGCAGTAAAGGTGGAGGACCATTTAGACAAATTCTACCTACATATGCAGACACGTGAGGTATGCTATCATGATGTTGCATGTACACTGTTTCTGTGTACCTTAGATGGTAGAGAAACTCTGTGGTTCATATTCTTCCTTCGAATTCCATCTAGAATTAGAGGGGGTTTAAGAAAAAAAATCCTTAATAAATTTGTTGATGACAAGACCCCTGCCATGTTATTGAAAGAGATGGGTAGTCTCAAGATGGAGAGAAAGGAAAAATTGAAATATTTTAATCATAGGTTTAACTGCATTTTAAACAAGTTCTCTACAAACACTAAACCTCATGACTCCATCACCACTGATTATTACACTTCTGCCTTGCTGACCAAAATTGTGCAATTTGTAAAGAGAACTGTGAAACAAACACTAACCAAAAATTATGGAGAGGAAATCACAATTGAGAAGGACTTGCACATGATTGGAGTCATTTCAGATGATGAACCAGCTAAAGACTACAATGACATAGGTAAAAGGTATCAGACCTCTGTAAGTAAGGCCAACAAGAAATAAATTGTTTATCTTGAGAGATTGACCCGTATTGTCAAGATTTTGTCAAATGAGTTGGAATAATAAGAAATAATCAAGCGATACCACTATGAGCAGCAAACCTCCTAGGTTCAACATGTTTAGAAGGACCACAACTTCCAAAAGTAGTAGCGAACAACCCACTAAGTCTGCGCAGAGCTCTAATGTTGTATTGAATTCATATCATCAATAATATCATTTCGAGAAAACATGCTCACAATGGAATCAGGCCATGAGCACTCTTTCTTTGCATCTTGTTGACGTGGTATGAGGAGAAGATTAAGACTACATAAGAAAAGCTAGAAGTTGTTGTAACTGAAGACACTCTGAGTGTGGGGCACACGCTAAACATGTTCAACCACATACTCACAGCCCAAAAAGAGTATTTTTGATAAACAACCTTCGAGTAATGGTCTGGACTAGAAGCAGACCAACTGGTATAATTTGAGAAGCCAAGGGTTGGCTACCGCACCAGAGTTGACAAAGTAGAAAATCAAGGAAAAACTGTTAAGGAAGATCATTCCACTTGCTAATTCAACACAAAACACCAAGAGCAAGTCTTGGAACCTAGCTACAATGAAAAGTGCTTCATGAAATTGTATGAATAAGACCGATATTCTGGAAGTCACAAACCAAGTTACATCCCCAGACATTTTGGCAATCCTTCCCATTGTAGATTACAACATAGTTGACAACATGAAGAAGGTTCATATGAACATTTCAATGTTTGGGCTAACAAATATCATGAGCTAGCGGGACATCCTATTACATGCACTTGGGTAGTCCAACACATCTAATGATGCTTCTTCTGATAAGGGATATGGTATGTCTTCTAGTTCCCTCGAGTCTGTACTTAATGCTTTAAGAATGGATGCAAATACACTATGCCCCCCTTTTCTATTAACTTTTGAAATATTTAATTTCAATGCACACAATTGCTTGGTTGATTCTGATGCATCGGTGAACATAATGCCATTATCTATCGCCAAGAAAATCAATGCAAAATGGAACAAAACAAATGCATAGATTATTCAGCTGGACAAAAATCATGTCCATGCAATTGGTGAACTCAGAGATGTGATCATCCATTTATCATTTGATGAGCGAGTCCACCAATGTATTGACATAGTGATTATCGACATCCCGGAAGTATATGTAGTGTTGTTGAGAAGAGACTGGTCCAACAAGCTACAAGGGTAATTTGCTATGGACCAATCACATTTAAGGCTTCCATATAAGGGCAGAAATAATCAGATTTGAGGGAATTTAGAAAGATACATGAAACGTACTATCACTCCCTTGAATGAAAAAAATGAACCGATGGCTTTCACAGAACTTATCTTCAAAAATTTCTTCATAGAAACTGAATTGGGTCACTATCTTGCAGAACCATCCCTAGTCCCACCAAATAACAGTTCGACCTCCTTCCTAGTCCAACTGGTGAAAATGACATTTGTACAATTAGCAGCACTAGTAATAATAGTACTACTGTAGTTCTCATTCCTTATACATATGATATGTGGACTTTGTACTTTGATGGTTCCAAAATGCAGGAGGGCTCTAGGGCTGGTTGCATCTTAATAAACCCACTACATAGAAAGAAATTGATCTCTAGCCACTTGGAATTTGAGTGCATGAAAAACACTGCAGAATATGAAACACTCATCTTAGGCTTGCAAAGAGCCATTGACCTCAACATTTCCATCTTGAAAGTGGTAGGTGACCTAGAAATTGTGGTGTGACAGGTACGCAATACCATACAATGTGTGTCACCTCATCTTAGAAGCTATCAACAAGAGGTATGGCCTCTGATTTAACATTTCCATGCTTTTAATATCTTTTATGTTCCAAGAATGTGTAATGCATCTGTGGATGTATCAACAAATGTTGCTGCTAGGTTGACACCATTGAGGGATGATTTTTTGTTGAAATTATGCATAAGTCATCTGTCTCTGATAATATCACTAATTTATGCGTTATTGATGATGATCAAAAAATATTGTGCTTCATGACAAACATTGATGTGTTCAAAGACGCATTGATCGATGAGGACGAGCATTAAAAGGCATTGTAGGATGCCACTAGCGAAAATAAAGGAAATCTCATCCCAAATGGTGTGGTGTCATTGGAAATGTTGTATAACCTATAGAATAGCTTCCAGGGACCTGCTAATTCCAAAACCCATAGTTCCACATTGTCGCACAAGAAAATTAACTTGGGAACATAAAAATATCCAAAGTACATCAATATTGGTACTTGTTATACACCATAAGAGAGGCAAGCCTTTATCCTCTTATTCAAGTAGTACCAAGATGTGTTTGCATGGATGTATGATGAGCTTAACATTTATGACACGTGAATCATCCAGCATGTGATACCAATAAAAGAAGGGCCCAAGAAATTCCAAGAGAAATATAGAAAAATACATCCAACACATTAGCCTCTTAATCAGAAAGAGTTAAGGAAAATACTGGATGCCTAGATCATATACATAGTGTGGCACTCAACTTGGGTGTTGAATTTAGTCCCAGTAAGAAAGAATTCCGGGGAAATCTTCTTGTGTATCGATTTCCAAAATCTCAATCGTGCCTCGGACAAGGAAAACTACCCCATGCCATCCATGAAACAAATATTGCAAATAATATTTGGGTCAAAAATCTTTTCTTTGCTATATGGTTACTCAGGATACAACCAGGTTTTGGTTTTAGAGCCTATTAGACTTAAGACTACCTTCCACGCAAAGTGGGGCATGATCGTATTCAAGTGATTACCATTTTGGTTAATCAATGTTGATGCAACATTTTAACACGTTATGGACATTACTTTCTGCGGGAAAATTGGATGAAGTGTAGTGGTTTGTCTTGATGACGTAACAATATTTTCAAAACAAAGGTCAAACCACATACACCACTTAAATAAAAAAATTTAGCAATGTCGCAAGTACGAGATATATTTAAATCCAAAGAAAAGTATATTCCCTATGTCGGAGGGTAATCTCTTGGGCCATATTATTGCCAAAAGTGGGATTAAGTTAGACCCAAACATGGTCAAAGAAATCACATAGATTCCTTTCCCGGTGAGCAAAAGCGCCATGTAGTCCTTCTTGGGGAAAATCAATTTCCTCTACAAGTTCATCTTCGAGTACGATCAAATTTTTAACCCAATACAGGAGATGGTGAAAAAGGATGCAATTTATAAATGGGATTAAAGGGAAAAGGATGTGTTTTCATGTATTAAACAAAATATTGTAGAAGCACCCTAATTTTACAATCTGGACTTCAATAAAGGTATTTTTCTCTAAGCCTTTGTTTTTGACACTTCTCTCGTCGATATACTTACCCAAAAGGATGATCTGAAAAACAAGCGACTTATGTATTTCATGAGCATGAGTCTGCAAGGACTTGAACTTAACTACCTTGACATGGAAAAACAAGATTATGCAATATACAAAGTGATAAAGCACTTTCATCCATATTTATTGAAAAATCATGCATTATCTTTTCTTTGCACCAAGAAGTTAGATCACTTTTTGTTCAACAAGAGTTGGGTGAAAGGGGAGTGAACTAGATTACTAGGTATCAAGAATATGATCTAGAGATAAAGCTAGTTCACACAATCTACAGCCATGATATTTTCTAAATAGTGATAGAAGTAGTGAATGCAAAGGAATAAGGAGAAGATATTTCAGGTTGAGAATAAGAAATTGATATGTACAACATCGAGTGAGCCTCTCCCACTATTAGCAAAAACTCTTGGTACATTGATGTGTTCCAGTACCTTGAGCATGGAACCCTTCCCTCCCACTTTTTTGCATGGAATAAGGGGGCACTCAGACTTAAAGAACTGTCCTATTAGTTAGTGCATGGGGTGATTTTGAGAAATCACCACAAAATAGTACATCTTAGGGGTTTGGAAGCACATGATTCATAAAAAGTATTGCATGATCTCCATGACATACCAACTAGGAGACACTTTGTGGGCAACACAACAGTGCATAAGGTTATGTGAGCTAGATTTTATCGACCTACTTTATTCATAGATGCGCATGCTTACCCTCGCAAGTGTCAAGTCTCTTACAGGTGTGCCAATAAAAGCAAGAAGTCAGTCACCCCATTGCAGCCCATTACAGCCCATTGCAATGGAAGAACCTTTTCAACTGCGGAGCTTGGGTATTATTGAACAAATATTTCCACATTCATCAAAGCACCATTGCTACATCCTTATTGCATAGATTACTTCACATGATGGACATAAGCAATTCTTCTCAAATAGGTGAATGATCAAGAAGTCATTATCTTTTTGTTGTAGAACATCATTTCTAGTTTTGACATTCCTACTTCACTTTTTTTTAACAATGCAACATACTTCTGATCGCTATGTGTGGTGAAGTAAAATTATAAGTGTGAACACGAACAAATTACTCTAGCATGATAATGGGTCTAGCCACAAAAGATACATTCTATGGAAGATTTACTTAGGTTAGAATCAGTCAAGAGGGCCTACCTCTTGGTCACTTATCCTGCTTGATGATGTCCTAGCTTGCTCACTCCAGCAATCTCTTGCCTCCTTCAAGTTCCTAAAACAAGTAAACAAAAACAACACACAAACATAGTAATAGAAAAATTGTAATTCAACCTACTTAATGAGTCAAGAAGCATCAAGACATGAATATGTAATATTACAAAACATGTAGGAAATCAATCGATAGTTGCATATATTAATATTAAAGAGAGATTACAACCATTCGTCTTGACGTCACAGTCTTCCTCTGACAAGACCAGGTTCCCACACACTTCTGCTAGCACTTCATGAGAGCTTCAAACAATAGTAGTTTAAAGGCTCTTCCCTTTAAGCTTCACTCCAAACTAAAGACACTTCTCCCTCACACAACTAGATGGCTACAACTAGTAATAGCTTGCTTGTCTAATCAAAATAGTATACTCACACTCAGCCAACACTCTCACTAGCTTGTGCTTGGGAAGAAGGGAGGTTTATATAGGAAATATGGATGGGAGATGGATC
>APFE030340446.1:28200-47098 GCA_000404065.3 Pinus taeda
AGATGGATCCTCTTCTCATGGGAGAAGGACTTATCCCTTGAGGTAGTTCCATCATTATAGGGGAAAGGAGCCTAAACTATCATCCTCGACCCTATCTGGCCAAACCATTTACCAGACTTCTATTACAGAGCTTCTAGAGTTGGAAGCTTCGTCTTTAATTTAAAAAAAATTCCATAACAGGACCAACGCGACTAGAACATAGCTCAGTCGCATCGGTTGGCATGAGGAATAGTGCTAATCTCTACACATTGGCATGGGAGGGGGATAAAGGCCATTAGCGTCGGTCTTGTAAATTGGAAAAACAAAAGTTTCAAGGGAAATGGTGCAAGAGGGAAAAGATTTTCTCATGAAGAGGGACATGATGGGAGTTTCTCCATGAAGGCAAAGCATGTGGGGTTCACTATAGAGGTCCTCCAAGATCAAGGAACGGGGATTACAGGGACAGTGACAAAATGTTGTGTAGCAGATGCCCCCTAAAGTGTGAAGGCTGAGCTGCAGCGAGAGATGAAATGCTTTATAAATCAATGTGAGCAATCGGTCTGGCATCGAAAAACCTGCAAGCAAGTACAGATACATATACATAAATTGAGAACTCTGTCAAATGATACATGAATCACGGCATGGATGCAGCCATCCTAGAATTATCATGTAAATGGATCCAGGTATGGGTGCAACCATCTATCAAAGAGGATCATAGTGCAACCAAGGTATGGTCACAACCATCCAATATTGAGAAGGATCACATATGATAACTTGTGGTCTGTTGCAACCAACTATCTAAAAGAGACATGCATATCATAATAACCATGTCACATCACTTCACAACCTGGACTTTTGTGATCTGAGTCTCGAGCCTTGTGCTCCAACACGACCCGATCAAAGTACATATTCTAGCATGTGAATAGATGTGTTGACGTCAAACATGCTAGAAGGTTGCTTGATTACTAGTAAATGATGTAAAATATTAACAAGCATGAGAGAAGCCACCAATAACGATAATGGCCCTCAAGGTACTATCAACACAATTCACGAAATGTGAATACAATAACTGAAGTCGAACATCCATGAAATCACTCGATCAAAAGCCAATGATGTGAACTTGTCATCGAGTGTGAAGAACTTGCCATTAGGGCATGCAAGGTCTAAGGTACTGGAAGGGAGTCTCTCGGTCAACTTCATGAATAATGAGTTTAAGTCAACAGAAAGTGACCATGTCGAAGGAGGGCGATAATGAATCCCACATCATTGATGTGAGACAAGAGGATGCAAGTGTAAGTACAGAAGGACAACTCTTGAACATATTGGCGACACAACTGGAAGTTTGGCAGCTTTTGGATCCATGGGATCGGTGGTCATGATGACATGGCAGAGATAAAATGGAAGGAAAAAACGAATGGCCCAAACATAGGAAGGTCAACGATACAGAGGAGGATGTCCCAACCCAACATGAAGGAAAGAATGTCATGTTCAAGAGTGAACTGCCAACATGACTGATAGAGTTCCAAATTTTTCCCCCACCATTTTTGGTGAGTAACCCAATTATTTTTTAATCACAAGCTTGAAGAGGATAGCATATGTTTTGCATTGTAAGTTCATCCTTAGGATGAATTTGAACTAGCAAGTTTAACGAGCCCTAGGAAGGAGAAGCTCATTCCCATCACGATGACGAATCTGATGTCGTTTGATAGTTTTAACGAATCCCACAAAGGTGTAACTCGATATCCTTTTCATGTTTAGAGAGTTTGAGAAAGATACGTAAAAGAAAACTTGGCATGGTTCCTTTTCATACGTTTGTGCCTCTCGATCCCAAAAGGGTAGAAAATAATACTTGAGAGAACCACTTGACCATTTTAGTCAAGGAGTACCTTTTTCGTAAATAGTTCCTCCCAGCCAAAAAAGGGGTAAACTTACACTGGGCGCATGATGTTTCACATCTGTTAATGAGTTCAAAATGGCAAGGGCTCAACCATATTTTCGATTTTAAAGGGTTAAAAAAGAGCTGAAAATGAACCCCCCCTTTTATTCTCTTTTTCGAGTCAAAAGGGAAAAAATACTTGGCAATATTTTCATATGAGCTTAACAAGTTGAGAAAAGAGCTGAAATGTGACTCGTCCTGAAAGAATGAACTGTATAAAAAATAACAACTAGTTCCGAAAATGGAGGAATTGCTCAAAACATGTAATGGTCAAGAGGTTGGCTAACAAAACTACTCATCATTGCGGTCCCCTGGGAAAGGAAAAACAAGCAAGTGAAATCATATGATCATCCAAAGAAATGGTGGCGATAGAATGAAACAACCAAGTTTCATTTAGCTGATAAAAACAGAAATCACGAGATGTAAATTGGGCATGGGTTCATTTTTACACAAGCTTGAACCATGGATAACTCTGCTTGGATTAAGTTTCATGTTTAAACAAGCCTGAAACGAAAAAATATGCTTGCTATAAGTTTGCATGCCCCCAACATAATGACTCAATCAAGGTACATGCCCCCCAAGCTTCATTTCAATCAACTAGGTGGATGGAATGAAGGTTCATTTTCGAGATCCCGGAAAGACTCGACTAGGATTTTACTAGATCTTAATCAAAGACTCAATTTGGAAATGGGAGGTGCTTCATTTTTTAATGTTGACATAGTAAAAGAACTACTCTCAAGACCGTTGTTTCATTTTTTAATGAGCTTGACACAAGACAAAGAACTATGCTCTCACCCTTTGTTTCATTTTTTAACGAGGTTGACACAAGACCATGAACTATCCTCATGAATCCTTGTTTCATTTTTTAATGAGTTTGACACAAGCAAAAGAACTATCCTTGTACATTGTTTCATTTTTTGACGAGGTTGACATAGAATAAGAACTATCCTTGTAATCCGATCATGGACCATACAAGAACATGGTTCCCAAGAGGTCTTCACTAGATGGCAAAACCATACTTTGGGAAGAATACATATCAACCGGTACCAATGACAGATAAGGTTCCAATGCCCCTAGTACATAATGTACTATACCATCTGCGTGATCATCAGCAGATGTGGAGACGGAACGGGTAGCCACATAAATGACTTGTGGTGGGGAAGGTACTACTTGCAAGCAAGAGCTAATAGGGGACGATGGTTGCAAAGGAGGAACGTGGTGACCAATGAATGATAGTTGATCAATAGTCACAATTCTCCCTTCATGTGGAAAACAACCCACACGAAAAAGTGAAGAAACAAGAACTCCCATGACATAAACATAATCGCATCCAAGGAGAAGATTGAAATCTAAGGGACCTTGGACTACTATCACATCTATATAGACAGTCTTTCCTCCCAAAGTAATATGGAAATTTAGAAGGATCCCTAAAGTTTGACTGGTTCCTTTGTTGAAACCCAAAAGATTCTGGGTGATAGGTACAAGCTGTGGGGAACCCAAATCTTGCAAAGTAGTAGAATACATGATGCTAACAGATGCACCTTCATCTAATATAGTTCCAGGTAATACCATATTATAGGCTTGTACTATTATTTGGAAAGGCACATAAGATGGGAGGTGGAAAGCAGTTAATGGACCCCAATCGAAAGAGACGACAAAACTACTTGGTAGGGGTATCATATGATTGCCTCCATGCCATACAGGAATTGGGGAAGGACTCTCCTGAATAACTGGGATGGGAGGGTCACTCTTTGATTCATGAGAGTATGAGGAGATGAGAAGAACATGAGCATTATGATCACCACACTCTTCCTGAACATAGTGAGAAACCAGTGGCAGAACTAAGTCAAGACTCTTTTTGACCAATGGTTGTTCAGGAACAAACACAAGAGAGTCATACTCACAAAGAGCATGATGGACAAGAGATGAATCCAAGTCAATCTCTTTAACAACTGGGAGAGGGTTAGAAGAAAGCCTCTAATAACCAACAAGAATTTGGGGTTGAGGAGTTGTCAGGTTTTCCAAAACTTTGGAAGATTTATCCATAAGAGGACAAAGGTGAAGAAGATGCTCTGCCTCACATAACCTACAGGGGAATCTAATATTTACCTTCTTCTTACCATCATTAGTTGAAGGTGTATCATCAACATGATCTCTAGAGGTCAACGGGGATGGTTGGTTCAGGTCTTGAGACCACACCTTTAAGACACTGGGAATGTCAGGAAAATCTTGAAGGAGATGGTCACCCTTACACATCTTGCAAGGGAATATAACCTTCTATGGAATATCAGAAGGTTTGTCAACAAGAAGTGCATTTGGAGCAATAGCTGCATGGCTGGCCTCTTGCTTATCAGACTTCTTATTCTTCCTCTTCTTCTTCTTACTAGATTTGAAACTTTCACCAGGCGAACTAGAAGAGGAAGGGGAAGAAATAGGGGACGAAGGTGAGAGGTCAACTTTAGAATCAACGTGATGTGATTCAAATGAAGGAGATGGTGGGGTAGGAGTTGGGATGCTTAGGATCACTGAGGTTGAAAACACCCAAACAGGTAAACCAATGGTTAACCCAGGAAGGGACAACATCACCATATAAGGAGCACCAACATTTCCAAAAGGAGGAAAAGGACCAAGATTCCCATTTGAGGGGAATCCTTGACTGGTGGACCCTAGAAATGTTTCCATTGGAATTGACCCTAAAGAATTACTGAGGAAGATAAGTTTTACCAAGAATATTTCGTGGGAAGTTAATTTTAGAACACTAAAACAAAACTTTGCCTTTTTATATTTTAAGAGTTGAAAAGAGGACAAAATGTGACTCTAGTTTCTTTCGAAATTAACGAGATTGAAAGGAGAAGTTCTTGATGATATTTTAAATTTAAAGAGTCAAAAAGACCAAAATGACTACTTAGGATAATCTAGGCAAAAGGATTACCAGGTAACCATGAACTGCAGAATACCTCTCAGCTAACCAAGAAGTATAGGCAGACAATCTCCACAAATGTTGTGTTTGGTGTATCACGTTTACAAGGTGAAAAACTCAGCTTCCTACGAATAAAGGATTTCATACCTAGTTGGGCCTCCTGATGTATACTCGATGGTACGAGGAGAAGAAATCCGTACTATAACTATCTAATGCTGAATCTAATGGCATGTACTAAGTTTAAAGACGTCGGAACACGTCTCTAGCCTAGACCACTAAATGTGAGCATTAAGTTTCAATGCTTCCTTAGGTGAATTCAATAAATTTTAACGGTTGATCTTGAATTAGGTTTCAATTATAAGGCCTTACCATTATCATCTAAAAACTCCTATATGAAGCTATATGAGAAAAGATAACTTTGTCTTCGATGAAAGTTAACACTAATTTAGAGATAGGGAACACAAAATCAATGCAACAATCAAAGAATGAAATCTTTTTCTAATAAATCTCCTAAATGCACTTAATCTTCCTATAACAACAAAATAAGTTTCATTTCATTTCCAATGCTTATGATGATGCAATTCTAGCTTCTAAATAATGCCACTAATGCAATATTTTCGCTTAAGTAAACTAGAATGATGTTCTCCTTTTCATAAAATGAAAAATGAATCTTTCACATAAAGCAATTTAAATGAAAGTTTTCACAATCCGAACAAACAAGCATCAATCAAATCAAAAGCATTATAAATGAAACTAAAAGCAACTTCTTCCATGAATCAAACAAACCAAACACATAAATGCTTCAATTGACAAACCAAGCAATGTAATCTATGCTTTGAAAGAGAAAAGAGACACTCAAAATGAGAGAACAAACGAGACTCTTTCACTCATTCAATTGAAACAAGGAATCCTAGTCACTTCTGGGAGGAAGAAGAGAGTTGGAGGGTCAAGACACACTGGCAGTGGAATGAGAGAAATTCTGGTTTTTTCTTAACCCTGAGACCAGAGCGACTTTTGCGCCAAAAGTAGCACCGATCGACACAACTAACCAGCACTATAAAAGAACTTCACATAGGGCCAGACTTAACACATCAAAGGGTGGGCTAAACAAAGAAAGCACACAAATAAAGATAAATGAAGCTCTCTAATTAGGGAGAAACTAGTCCAAAAGGCTTACAGGGTCAAGATCACAAGACCAGAACACACTAGCCAAGATTGGGGTTAGGCCCTAATCTTCACTTACAGGCATTGACACGACTGCCTAACTGACAACAAGCACCAGAGGCTAGTCGACGTGACTGTTCCTCAGCAATTCAAACTGGTCGGCATGACTGTCAACGGATTAAGTGCACTATTTGAGGTAACTAAGGAAAAATTAAAAAAAATTCAAAACAGTGACCGGATCTGCTACTATGAATTTTGGACTTAGGCCGATAAGCAGGAGAAAAGAAATAGAACCAAAGGGAAAACATGGAACTAGAAAATTTCTCATGAAATAATGAAATCCAAAATAAAAAAAAAGATGGTATCTCCCTGGTATTTTCACCAATTTGTGGTGAAGTAAAATTATAAGTGTGGACACTATTAGTTCCAGTCTTCGCAACCTGTCACCAGGGATCAACATGAGCTCTTACTAGGTTTCATTTGGTTAGATTTTTTGCACATGATATTTAGCACAAAACATGTCACAAGTGTTTCCATCAAAAGAAGCTCAGAAAAATCTTTCCAACGGTATATCACACTCTCGTAACCGGCTCCCAGCTTAGAAGATATGATCAAAATGAATGAGTGATTCTTGGTTATGCATGTTTTGAGGTCAGTTGCTGCACACAATGGCAAGTTTAGTACAAGATCAGTTTCTGAAATAATGGTAAAGAATTTTTCATATGTGAAATATGTTTTTCTCCATAACATATCAAATAACAAAAACCTCCTTCATTTTATGCACAGGTTTTGTTATGTGGGAGATATGCAATGATATTTGGAGCCTGCATTAAAACAAAGCAAAAGTTTCATTTATTTTATTGTTTTAGCCATTTTAGTGCGGTGCAATTTTACAACAGATGGAAAGTAATTTTGAGAAAACCAAAGTTTTTTGTGTTAAAAATTAGCCATATCACAAAAACCTCTTTCAATTTATTCACAGGTGTTGTGAATTTGGATATGTGACTAGATCTTTACAATTCATTTTCACATATTTAAATTTTTAATGATTGTCTGTTTTATAGATGCTTTTGTGGCACAGATTGCGAGCAATCGGAAACAAATTTCCAAAATTTGAGAGAGGTTTTTCTCCACCACAAACTTATCTACAAAAACCTCTTTCATTTTTGTAACATAGGTTATGGTTTAGGAGATACGAGTTCATCTTCAACACCTATTTTAAGAAATTTGGTCCAAGTTTAATGTATCTGCTTCTATTTCGAAGAAGATGGTTGAGCTCAATTCCGTTAGTACAGGGATGAGAAAATGTATATATTTTATGAATTTCGTAGTTTATAGGTTGGATTTTGGCAGTAGAGAGGCTGCTTGGCATTATGTCAAATTTTCCTGAATATCATTTTAATAAAGCCGTTTTCTGCCCTTTGGACCTGGGATCCATCATGGTATTATTGTTCAGTATGTTTTTCATGTAATTCACTTACACATTATGTTTATTTTGCTTTGTTTCAACATTATCTAAATGATAGGAATTCATCTGTAATGATGCTCCTTTCATGATGATTTTGCTGTTAGTTATAATGGTTGTCTTAGCAGAATTCATCCTTGGCTAGATGCTCTATTGAGCAACCTCATGATTCTCTTTCATATAAATTTGTTGTTACAGATTCATCCTTTTTCTGATGCCTACAGGGTAGTGGGCTTTCTCCCCTATACTGTCACATTTACAATCTTCACTTGGCTGAACATGGCACTTAATTTTCCCTAGCTTTTCCGGTAGAAACTAACATCGATTCCATAGTCCAAATCATCCTTTCTCTTGTTGTTTCGACCCAAAACAAATCGAATAAAATCCTCTGAGCTGCTATACCTAGCCTAAAATCCATATTTGATTCAGTCATCTTGACTGAAATTCACAAGGAGAGAGACCTCTCCTGACTTGGTAGGGCTAGCTACCAGGTTAAGCGTGGTTTGATGTTACCCAAGACCTGCCTTCCTTTAGCCTGAGGTAGATCCAGGCACTAACATAGTGGGGACTCCACTGGGGAAGAGGTGACAAATCTTCTCTAGGAAATATCATTTAAGTTGCAGATCTTAATGCTGATGGTGGACAATAGTCAGACACATATGAAGGCTGAAACATTCACCTGGTGACTCCAACTCAATCCAGAGATTCCAGCGCTCACTGATCCATTCATGCACTAAAATAAAATGGTAGGGTATGTGGCAAACCCTATGTTTTGTGAAGTTTTAAAAGAAATTAGATATCAGTTACTGGATATTGTAATTGATGAAGTATTTTTCATTACCGTGCTTCAATGTTTGAGATCTCTGAAGTTTCCTCCTAAAGCTAAAACTGATTTCTTTGAGTTAGTTGTTGAAAATTTTGAGAAGGAGGTTCAATATTTAAATGATCAGATCCAATCATATGAATTTTGAGATCCCAAAAAGTTCTTGGAAACTCTCCCTCCTTCAAAACAAGAAACAATAGCACTACCTGTGGATTCTTGCATTGACAGTTTGTAGTTGGAGGTCTGTGTTGAAGAATTAGGGCAGGAAACAAAGTCTAGTTTCTTTGATCCTATTGTTGCATATATGGAGTATTTTTTTAGTTTGAATGATAAGTCAAATTGTCTTTCACACAACCAAATTCAGTTTGTGCATGGATGGTTGTCAACATTTACATTTTTGTCCTAGTTGAAGCACTTTCAAGCAACATTTTTGTCATAGTTACTTGAATGGTTGATATGGCATTACAACATCACTTGATCCATTGATGCAGCAAAGTAGGGTAGGTTTGTGTAAATAAATAAGCTGCCAAAGGTAACATTTCAGTTTGGATTGGTGTGAGTTGTTTTGAGTTTGTAGCTATTTGACCGTATTTCCCAATGGATGAGGCACTTGGTCTATAGTGTTCTTGACACCTCCAAGGAGCTGCCAGCCCCAATAAGGCCAATGTTAGTTCCATTCTTCGCAGCCTATCACCAGGGATCAACATGAGCTCTTAATATGTTTGGTTTGGTTAGATGTTTTGCACATGATATTCAACACAAAACATGTCACAAGTGTTTCCATCAGAATAATCTCCGAAAAATATTTCCAATGGTATATCACACTCCCATAACCGGCTCCCGGATTAGAAAATATAATCAAAATAAATAAGTGATTCTTGGTTATGCATGTTTTGAGGTCAGTTGCTGCACAAAATGACAAGTTTAGTAAAAGATTAGTTTCTGAAATAATGGTAAGGAATTTTTCAAAATTTAAAGAGGTTTTTGTCCCTCACATACAAATAAAAAAAACCTCCTTCAATTTATGTACAGGTGCTACTATGTGGGAGATATGCAGTGATATTTGAAGCCTACATTAAAACAAAGCAAAATTTTCATTTATTATATTGTTTTAGTCATTTTAGTGCGGTACCATTTTACAACAGATGGAAAGTAATTTTGAGAAACCCAAAGAGGTTTATGTTAAACACAAGCCATACCACAAAAACCTCTTTCATTTTATTGACAGGTGTCGCGAATTTGGATATGTGACTAGATCTTTATAGCTCATTTTCACAAATTTTAAATTTTTAATGGTTTTCTGTTTTAGAGATGATTTTGTGGCACAGATTTCGAGCAACGGGAAATGAATTTCTCAAATTGGAGAGAGGTTTTTCTCCAAAATGACCTTATATACAAAAACCTCTTTCAATTTTATAAAAGGTGCTATGGTTTAGGAGATACAAGTTCATATTCAACACCTATTGTAAGAAATTCGGTCCAAGTTTAATGTAACTGATTCTATTTTGAAGAAGATGGTTGAGCTCAATTCCCTTGGTATATGGATGAGAAAATGTATATATTTTATGAATTTCATAATGTAGAGGTTGGATTTTGGGAGTAGAGAGGTTGCTTGGTATTATCTAAAATTTTCCTGAATATCATTTTAATAAAGCAGTTTTCTGCCCCTTAGACCCGGGATCCATCACGGTATTATTGTTCAGTATGTTTTTCATGTAATTCACTTAAACATTATGTTTTTTCTAATTTTTTTTAACATTACCTAAATGACATGTTAGGAATTCATCCGTAATGTTTCTCCTTTCATGATGATTTTGTTGTTAGTTGTAAATTAAATGGTTGTCTTAGCAGAATTCATCCTTGGCTAGATGGTCTATCAAGAAACCTAGTGATTCTCTTTCATCTAAAGTTTTTGTTGCAAATTAATTATTTTTATAATACCTACAGGGCAATGGGAATTCTCCCCTATACTTCTCACATTTACAATCTTCACTTGGTTGAACATGACATTTAATTTTCCCTAGGTTTGACAACATAAACTAGCATCAATTCCATAGTCCAAATCATCCTTTCTCTTGTTGTTTCGACCCAAAACAAATCGAATCAAATCCTTTGAGCTACAATACCTAGCATAAAATCAATATTTGATTCAGTCATCTTGACTGAAATTCACAAGGAGAGAGCCCTCTCCCAACCCGGTAGGGCTAGCTACCAGGTTAAGCGTGGTTTAATGTTACCCTAGACCTGCCTTCCTTTAGTCTGAGGTAGATCCAGGCAATGACAGACACGAACGAATTCCTCTAGCCCGATAATGGGTCTAGCCACAATAGATACATTCTATTGAGGATTTCCTTAGGTTAGAATCAATCAAGAGGGCCTACCTCTTGGTCACGTATCTAGATTGATGATGTCCTAGCTTGCTCTCTCTAGCAACCTCTCGCTTCCTTCTTCAAGTTCCTGAAACAAGGAAAAAACAACAACACACAAACAAATAATAGACAAATTGCAATTCAACCTACTTAATGAGTCAATACGCATCAAGACACGAATATGTAATATTACAAAACATGTAGGAAATCAATCGATAGTTGCATATATTAATATTAAAGAGAGATTACAACCATTTGTCTTGATGTTGTAGTCTTCTTCTGACAAGATTAGGTTCCCACACACTTTTTCAAGCACTTCATGATAGCATCAAACAAAAATATTTTAAAGGCTATTCCCTTTAGGCTTTACTCCAAACCAAACACACTTCTCCCTCACACAACTAGATCACTACAACTAGTAATAGTTTGCTTATCTAATCAAAATAGTATACTCACACTTAGCCAACACTCTCACTAGCTTGTGCTTGGGAAGAAGGGAGGTTTATATAGGAAGAATGGATGGGAGATGGATCATCTTCTCATGGGGGAAGGACATTTCCCTTGAGGTAGTTCAATCATTATAGGGGAAAGGAGCCTAAACTTTCATTCTCAACCCTATCTAGCCAAACCATTTACCAGACCTCCATTACGGAGCTTCTAGAGTTGGAAGCTTCAACTCTAATTTAAAAAAATTTCAATAACAGGACTGACATGACTCGAACATAGCTCAGTTGCACCGAATGGTGCAGGGAATAGTGCTAATCCCTGCACATCGGCAGAGGGGGGGGGGGACAAAGGCCATTAGTGTCAGTCTGGTAAACTAGGCAAAATAGAAGTTTCAAGGGAAATGGTGCAAAAGGGAAATGATCTGCTCATGAAGAGGGACATGATGGGAGTTTTCCATGAAGACAAAGCATGCAGGGTTCACTATAAAGGTCCTCCAGGATCAAGGAACGGGGTGTATGGGGACAATGACAAAATGTTGTGTAACACTAAGACTATGGTTTTGCATTCGGAAATGGTATTATGTTGAAACATTCAACTAATTATTATATGCAGGGTGTTGAAATATTGCAACAAGAATATTCCAATTTAATTTGTCCTTGAATTAAATTGTGAATTAAAATTGAATTTAGCCTTAACAGCTACTTGGAAATAATTAATTTATTTTAAATTAATTAGTTGGAGAAATTCAAGTTAGAAGTCTTTTTGAAGTCATGCAAGAGTTATCCTTGAAATTAAGGAGATAAAATTGAGTTATGTTTGAGTTGTAATTAGTTAACTTAGTTTGCTGAGCTAAGCCCAGTTAAATTAGTTCCAAATTGTTTTAGGAACTAATAGTGAGTTAACAGTTAGTTAATGCATTAATGCACTCAACTAGTGCTACTCCAGTTAACTGAAGATTCCCTCATCAGAAACTCATGCATGTCTATTTTGAGAAAGACCCAGTTGAGATTAATATTCAAGGATATTCTACTATTAGTTGCATGTGTTTTCTCATGGAGAAAACTCATGCATGTAGTCAAGGATAAATCCTTGAGAATTGTGCAGTTTTGGAGGAGATCATCCACTTGATAAAAGGAGAATCATCCACAAGGAAAAAAGCAAGGAAATATGAGCTTGGAGGGTAGAGAGGAAGGCTGGATAGAAGCCAAGATTGCCTGTGAACATCTGTGAGGATTGTACTGAGAGTTGGCTAGCTGTGAGAGCTAAGGCTTTGTATAATTCCTATGTATTTCCACTTGTATGATAATACAATAGTGTGGTGTTTTTAGCTGAGGCTTTCCCCAAAGTATTTTCATGTTTATTGTGTAATTGATTCTTTTTCTTCTGGCTATATTTTTCAACTCGATCTTTAAGCTTCTGCAAATTGATATTAGAAGTAGGTTATAATATTCTGCTTTGATTTATATTGCATTATCGATTTAACCTACCAACAAATTTTCTACATGGTATCAAAGCTGTGAACAAGATACTAAGAAGAGAATTTGAAGTTTGGAGTTTGGGGTTGTAGGCACAAATTGAATTCATATCATACTTCAAGGTTGGACAATGGCGTTCTATGGATTGAGACTCGAGTATGCCTTGGAAGGTAGCTCGAATTACATAGAATGGAAAGATTTAATGGAGGCTATATTAGAAGATAATGGCTTGAAGGAATTCATTGATCAAGAAATCCCAAAGCTAGCTTAACGTAATGCACAAGAGTTGGATGAGTGGAAGAAGTGTGTGGCGAAGGTGAGACGGATCATCCTTGAGGGAGTTCGAGACCATATTTTCTAGAGTCTACATGGGAAGGATACTCCATTTTCAATGTGGAAGACATTGAAGGACCTCTACCAGAATAGTAACGACCAGAAGAAATTAGTGCTCAAGGATAAGCTTCAAAGAATCAAGATGGAGAAGGGCGATGCTATTTCCACATATCTGAAAAAGCTCACCACCTATAGAGATGAGCTTGGTAGTGTGGGAATAACTAATACCAATGATGATATGGTGAGCCTCGCTCTCCTTAGCCTTCCAAAGAGTTAGAATAGCTACCAAAAATCTATGAATGGAAGGGAGAAAGTGTTGGATTGGGAACGACTGTGGTCAGATCTTATGAAAGAGGAGATTAGGAGGAGCACACGAGATGGTTCTTCATCCAAGAATGTTGATGAAGAAAATCTGGCCTTAGCAAGTAAGGAAAGGAAAGGGAAGGGGAAGGATTCCCATTTCAAATTAAATTCTTCTCATGGAGGGAAGAAGGGTGACATGTCTAAGTAAGATGCTTTAATTGTCACAAGATGGGACATTATGCAACTAATTGCCCATTGAAGAAGTCCAAGAAGGGATCCTCGGAAGGATCGGAAGGTGAGGCATTAGCCTCTCAATTCGAAATAGACTTTATTGTCATCGATGATGGGTTGTGTCTAGTATCTTGATAGTGGAGCCTCATTCCACATGACCGGTGATAAAAATTTATTCAATGCCTTGGAGGAGAAAGACCTCAAGATGCGCATAGAGATGGGTGACAATGAAAGGTATAGTGTTTTAGGAGTGGGCATGGTTGCTTTTGAGAGGGAGCATGAAGCTCCTCTCACCTTGACAGATGTGATGTATGTGCCTGGACTGAAGAAGAACTTGGTATCAGTCACAATGTTGGAGGAAAAAGGCTACGATGTTGTCCTCAATAAAGGAAAGGTGTTCCTAAGACACATAGCCATGGGTCGGACCAAGAGGATAAGGATTCAGGTGAAGAATCTCTATAAACTAGGGGTAGATGATTGTGCAACATTGAGTATGAAAGTAGAATTGGTGCAAAACTAAGACATTGGTGAGTTGTGGCACATGTAGTTGGACCATTTGCATCATGGGGCTTTGAAAATATTGTAGCAGATATCTACAGGACTTCCCAAAGGTAAACTTGAGCAAGTTGACACATGCAAAGGTTGTACCTTGGGAAAGTACACCAAGTCTTCCTTTCATGATTGAGATAGTCGAGCAGAGGCTATCTTAGAGCAAGTTCATACCAATTTGTGTGGACCAATTGAAGGAATCCACATCGATTTAAAGGTATTATGTGATTTTCCTTGATGACTATTCTCGTAAATGTTGGACTTATTTCATGCAACAGAAGGACCAAACTTTCACAAAATTTTGTAAGTTCAAAGCTTTGGTTGAGAAAGAGTCAGGGAAGAATATCAAAGCCTTGAGAAGAAAAATCACTGGAGAATATGTCTCTCCATATTTTAAGGACTTCTGTGCAGTGGAAGGAATTAAACGAGCATTGACGACACCTCATAACCCACAACAAAATGGGGTGGCTGAGAGGAATAACATAACTATTGTAGGGACAGCACAGGAAATGCTGCATGACCAAGGCCTACCACTTCACTTGTGAGCTAAGGCATGCAACACAGCAGTCTATTTGCAAAATAGAAGCCTACATCACATACTTGGGATGAAGACACCAGAGGAAGATTTCTCCGGTAAGAGACTAGTTGTGGGTCACTTTAGGATCTTTGTCTCATCGGTATATTGCCATGTGATAAAGGATGCATGGAAGGAGCTTGAGCCGACATCAAAGTTGGGGATATTTGTGGGGTATGCTGATACACCTCACAACTATCGGGTGTACTTGCCTACCAGTCGGAGGACAGTGGTTTCTAGAGATCTCAAGTTTGATGAGCAAAAGGCCATGTGCTTTTCCCTTAAGAGGGAGCTCCAGCTATAGGCTATGGAGGAATTGTTGGTTCCTAAGGAGGAGGAGCCTTAGATTAATGCGGAGTAGTTGCATGCAGAGGTTCTAGGAGTGGAGACATCCACTCAAGCAAAGTCCTCCAGAGATGGATGGAAGTGCACAAGAGAAGCTGATAGATTGTTGGAAGATGCGAGAGAGAATGTGGGAGCACCATCTTCTCAGCACATACAGAGGAGGTCACCTAATAGGTACACTGGATACATGGCCCTCGCTGGGGAATGTGTTGAGACCAAGCCATCTTCCTTTGAGGAAGCAATGCAGCAGCCGATTTGGGTTGATGCTATGGTGGAGGAGTATGACTCCATAGTTCGTAACAGTGTTTGGGACATGGTTTTGAGACCGGAGAACAAGTCAGTTGTTAGTTCCCGTTGGATTTACAAGGTAAAGCAAGCTACTGATGGTAGTGTGGAGAATCATAAGGAAAGATTTGTTGCCCGTGGCTTTTCACAGTAGCGAGGAGGATCATGTTGCTGCAGTATATTTCAAAAGAGGAGTAAGGTGCTGACATTTTGACAAAGGCATTGTCAAAGTATAAATTTGAGTTCCATAGAGATAGAATCAGGGTGGCAAATAATCCCTTTCTTGTTGGGAGGGAGTGCTGAAATATGGCAACAAGAATATTCCAATTTAATTTGTCCTTGAATAAAATTGTGAATTAAAATCATATTTAGTCTTAACAGCTACTTGGAAATAATTAATTTATTTATTTTAAATTAATTAGCTAGAGAAATTCAAGTTAGAAGTCTTTTTGAAGTCATGCAAGAGTTATCCCATAAATTAAGGAGAAAAGATTCAGTTATATTTGAGTTGTAATTAGTTAACTCATCTTACTGAGTTAAGTCCAGTTAAATTAGTTCCAAACTGCTTGGGGAACTAATAGTGAGTTAACAGTCAATTGATCCATTAATGCACTCAATTATTGCTACTCCAGTCAACTAAAGATTCCCTCACCAGAAACTCATGCATGTCTATTCTAAGAAAGACCCAGTTGAGATTAATGTTCAATGACAGTGTACTATTATTTGCATGTGTTTTATCATGGAGAAAAATCATGCGTGCCGTCAAGGATAAATCCTTAAGGATTGTGTAGTTGTGGAGGAGATCATCCACTTGGTAAAAGGAGAATCATCCAATAGGAACAACTTAAGGAAATATGAGCTTGGAGGGTAGAGAGGAAGGCTAGAGAGAAGCCAAGATTGTCTATGAGCATCTGTGAGGATTGTACTAAGAGGTAGCTAGCTGTGAGAGCTAAGGCTTTGTATAATTCCTATGTATTTCCACATGTATGATAATACAATAGTGTGGGGTTTTTAGCTAAGTATTTCCCCAAAGTATTTTCATGTGTATTATGTGATTTATTCTTCTTCTTCTAGTTATATTGTTCAGCTCAATCTTTAAGCTTCCATAAATTGATAGTAGAAGTAGGTTATAGTTTCTGATTTGATTTATATTGCATTATCAGGTTAACCTACGAGCAAATTTTCTACACAGGGGAATGGTCTTCCAAATCCATGAATAAGAACCTAATATGAATTATCAAAAAGACTATATTCTCTGAGCAATGAAACTGGCATTTTGCTTTGGTAAAGTCTCTATAGAGTGAGTGCGTCACACCAAAGCCTTCCTTGAACACCTCCCCATACTTCCTGGTATACAGAAAAGAATCCATACTCCCGCCCAACATCTACTTTCATTCCCTCCAACTCTCACAAGAATCCCAAGGCAAGTTGTGTTTGATAGTGCAGCGTAGGATGGACACCCTTCGCAAGCTATAGAAAGAAAGGTTGAAAGAAAAGGAAAAAAAATCAATTAACTAGAATCATATCAATAGGTGGTTCAATACGAAGTTTTTAGGGAAGAACAACTTCAGTGTGGGTGAATTAGCCTTGAAGTGGGATAAAGCCCATGAGGACAAAGGAAAACACACTAAGTTTTAGTCCCTGTGGATTAGGCCATTCATAGTACACAAAAGTCTTGACCAGCACACTTATCATCTTCAATCACTTAATAGGAAGATTGAATCTCTCCCTATCAATGGCCAAGACTTGAAACATTACTTTCACTGAAGATTTGGGACTATGCCATACTCTTTGTACATAGTCTTTTCTTTCTTGTTTGCTTGAGTTTTGTTTTGTTTTCATCATGTGAATAAGTTTTGTGCATGTACATGTTTTGGTTTCTAAGTATGTGTGCGATTGAAGTCTAAAGAGTCTTGTGACATGTCAACATTTGGCTAACCCTTTTTCCATCTTCCTTGTGTTGTTTATATTTTTTGACTGATGGAGTTCTGATGAAAAATATGATCTATCTATAAGGAGAGTTTTGGTCCAACCATGAACCCATGTCTATTCCAGAAACCTCATACCTACACCCAGTCTTGATGTTTTAGTGTCTTCATGCTTATCTAATTAGTAGAAGTAGAGAAGGAGAAAAATATAAATGAGCAAATTCTTCTCAGAAGGAACAACCTCTTCTCCTCTCAATAAGTCAGGGTCCTTCTTCTGCCCCAAAATAAATAATGCCAATGCATAGTTCTGTTTCAAATAAATAAATAAAGGCAAAAGAAGAGAAATGATTCCTACACAAAGAGGTGAATAAACAACTCTGTCATGCTATTGTATAGGCTCGTTGGTAGCAGAGCAATGTTTGTGTTTCTGTGTGACTGCATCGGGGTACTTTCTAGGCCTGTTGGTAGTGGAGCAACACCAAAGATGAAAAATTATACTATGAAAATCTTAAGCTCGTCAGCTACACTACTCTTCCTAACTTGAAAAATTGTAATATCACTGAATATTATGATGTGTTCAACCGAGAAGGCATAAAGGGTACCATGTCTATTCATGGGGTAAGTGGGAAGATCAAAGTAATATGCAAGATGAATCAATACTTCTTGAAGAACTGAGGCCCTGAACATAAGAAGTTAATTAATATAGAGAACATGGAATTCATACCAGTGTGTTGCCAAGTGTTGTATCTGCTACAACATCACCCTCCAAAATTTTGGCTTACGCTCAATTTCAAAGACTTCCTTGGTCTTGTACATTGTTGTCACAAACACCATAGCTTAGTTCTTGAGTTTCTTGAAGAGTTCAGTTCCCTTTTGCATTTTGGGTAAACTGTCGTCTTTTGGCATGTTTGATTGTCATGCAATATGTAATAACCTATTCTTATGGTTTCAAGGGTCTATATTTGTGTATATGAGTTGTTCTAACTATGTAAACATTTGTTTCTCTCATTCACAAAGTTTTGAGCACTGTCACACAAGTGTCATCACGGTTGTCCTAAAGTCGATGTTAAGTGTTGCACTTGTCATACTTTGTCATAAAGCTATCGCACAGAGAGAAATGATTTATTCATGTGTTTGGATTATCTATATTGTCATTTCATCTTCTTAGTGTGTGATCATAGTCAAAGTTCATCCCTATTCACATCGAGCTCATCAATCCCACACTTAGCCATTTTTAGAAAAACTTCCTGACTGAGAAACATAACTTCATTGGGCCTCTCCTAAGCCCCACACTACACAATCTCAATCCTCTAGCTATGAACCTACTTCTTGGCACTGCACAATGCAAAGTTCTTGCCTCCCAGGAAAGTTGCACAGCATAGTTTCTCTTCCCAAGCCTTGACCTTGACCTCCATAATTGTGCAATCATGTCCCTAGCCCAGCTTAAACTACACACTTCACATCCTCAAGCCTCAATATCATCCCCTCATCCCTTGAACTGTGTAGTAGCCCAAATCCCTTAACTCTGAGAACTGTGCAGTTAGCTCTCCCAATGTCCATTCCATCGGCCTATCCCACTGGCTCTGAGAACTGCACAGTCTTATCTGTCAGAACTGCTTGATTTATGCACTACATAGTCTCAGAGATCAAGCTTTCCCCCTAGCCATTGGGAATACACACTGCACAATCACGGAGCCCCTCTTCCCAACTTGTCATTTGTTCCGAGCTTAGTTGGTGGATCAAAATGTATCATCTTAGACTAGGGGGTTTTC
>APFE030340446.1:47906-69811 GCA_000404065.3 Pinus taeda
CAGTTTGGGCTACGTCCACCTCAAACAACCAATCCTTCCTTTCTATTATCCAGCAAAATGAAGAGACACAACCTACAGAAAATCCGCTGTAATATCCTCTGTCTTCTCTCACAGTCTCACCTCTCTGTTTCTCGCTCACACAGAATAAACATCTATCTCACAGCCTCAAATACAATGCCCTCATACAAAGAGAGGGGTTGCCTTCTAGGGAAAAAAACCCTAAACTAAACATAAGTTCTACCGTCAGATCATCCGCCTGATGAACGACCTAGATTGACTAGAAATTACTATACTTTTACAAGGCAATTTTACAGCTGTTTTTAGCTTCGGGGGCGCTGCCCCCGAAACCCCGCACCATGGGGGGGGCTCCCAAAGGTCGCAGTCGTCCCCCCCTAGACCCCCCATGCAGCGAATATTTTACAGGTGGCGTTGCCACCCCCATTTTGAACTGGGGTCCAATGTCGTGGTACTTTTGAATATAGAAGATAATCAGGCTCCACACCCAACACGAGGCTCACTTTTCTCCCCTCTCTGTAGTAGAAGAACCTTGACACATTTACAACTAAACACTCACCAGGCACACCTTTTTACTTTTCGAAGAAATCATTGCATCCCTCTCCCTTGTTGACCATTAAAGCCATGGAAAATCTTTAAGAATTTGGCAACTAGGCCTTTATACTAGACAAGACTCCTACACCAAATGATGCGAGGTCTAATTAGGACTTCACATTGGGGAGGTCACGCGAATGTTGGTAGGTTGATCATTGTCAACACAATCTTATGTTCATGAAAAAAAATTGGTAAAGGCTTGGAATGTCCCTTAACTTTCAATTGGTATCACTTTGTCAATTGGTGGTCTTTGATTCATGAGGACTAACCTTTTTTTGCAAGTGGACATTTTGTTTTAGGAGGATTTATAAGAGTTTCCCTTGTACACTTTCCAATTTGTATCAACTTTTTGGTGCAATTAGTATTAGTTGAGTAGCATTTCCTATTTGGATTAGCATGATCTCAGGGAGAGAAATTTTGACTGTTAGGATGCTTAAGAGAAGTGAGCATAGTCTTAATAGTAGGAGAAAAAGTGGAAGGATAAGCCTAAATGCATCACCAATGGTTGGTATTTGTAGTAGCAACAATACCATTTGTTGTTTTCAATGGAATCAATTTCTTTTTAATTAGTACAAAAGATGCATTAGTAGAGAAATTATTCAACCAATAGCCATACAGTTTCCAACACTAGATGATTATTCAAAGAAGAGATGGTATATGGTCAGGGGTAGAATACAATATATGTCCAGTTCCTGGAGTAGAAGTAGCTACACGAAAGCACAAGGACATATTTTGCTAATGTTTTTTTTTGTTGATGTATTTTACCATGATGGTGTAGATGAGTTTGAATGACATAATTCATCCCTTGAGAAGAGAAGTCCCAAAAAAAGGATGCACATCAACAACTTTACCCTTGGTTAGTAATTGAAAGGAGGAGAAGTAGCAACTTGCAACCCTCACTAGTACAAAATGAATAATTAGTTACTAAAAAAATGGCTAAATTTTGCATATAAATGACCATTTTCAATGAATGACCAATAGTGGCTAACTTACAATATCTTATAAGGTGACCAACTTTTAGTCGCATTTAACTTAGTCATTAATTGGTTGTCTCAAATTTATCATCTAGTAGTATATTTACTCATAAATTTGATCATTAATTTAGTCGTTGATTCAGTTATTAATTTCCACAATTAATGACCAAATACACAACAAAATATACTACTATATAATCAGTTGATAAAACCAATTAATGGCAAAATAAATATTACCAAAATGTTGGTCGCATTATAGTTGTAAATTAGCTACTAATATTCATATATATGCAAATTTTAGTCATCGTTTAAAACTAATTAATGACCAAATAAATATGACTAAATTTTGGTCATGTTATAAGATACTATAAATTAGCTAGTAAGATTCATATATATGCAAAATTTAGCCGTAATTTGTAATCACAAATGTATCATTTACGATAGTCATTTATCTTTTTTTAGTAGTTTCATATTCATTATATAAATGACTTATTTAGTAGTTTATATTCATTTAATTTACTTTCATTAATAATCATTATAAACAACTAATTTAGTTGTTGTATATTCATTTTATTTGTTTTCATATTTAATCAATATAGACTACTAATTTATAATTTTTAGATTGATTAGATGTGTTCATTAATATTAATCAACATAAATTAATTAGTATGATTTTGTGACTAAATTAAAAAATTCCATACAATGTGCATGATATCCTAATATGAAAATGCAATTACATATGTTAATGAAAATACTAAATAATATCAAGTAAGACAATAAATAATTTCAACAACGTAAGTGTTTATGCATGAAACTAGGTTACACTCTTTGGCAAGTGATGGTGCTTTGTGTGTGAAGACAAGTAGCTCAAACTAACCTTTTTAATCGCTTGATCGAACAATCTTTTAGACCTCAATCGAGCTATTCAAGAGGTTAAAGATTTCTCGATCAAGAATTAAAGAAAACGCTCGATTGAGCTCCTGTGTAACCTAAGGTTATTTAGGAGCTTGATTAAGCCCAATCGATCCACTTTTTTGAAATTTCCTATCATCACAACCCAGGCACAAAATTATAAGAAGTGGCCCGATCAAGCTATGGGATCGATCGAGCCGCTATTTGTCATTAAAAACTTGTCCTCAGTATACGTGAACCCTTTTTTATAGACCACAATGGAAATTGGAGCTCGACCGGCAGTTTTAAAGCTCAACTGAGATGGAGGAGATTGATCGTGTTGTCATGAACCTCTCCTTGACCACACATATTTTTCATATGTATGACTACACATATAACTATTCCAATTTTTCATTTCCCTAATAAGAAGTTAATCATTCTATCTATGCTTGCAGTCAACTACCTATTAGGCGCTCAACACTCCTGACATTCATATCTCATCATTAAATATGATCTCTACAAGCCTTATTTGCATGTTCTCGCATTCATTTGTTTGTGTCCTTGGATAAACTATGCATAAATAATCCCACAATTCATAATTCTAAATTTAAATCTTCCATTAACATTTTCCTACCTAAAAAAGTATAGGTTACAAATTCCTAATCTAATTTCATGTTAGTAGCCTTATTTTTTATTCTTGACTTATAATTCTACAAGAGAAATGTCATGAGGTGCACTTGACATTAGCTTTCGTTTTCGTCTAGAAAATTTAATGTCTCACTTTACTATGGTATAACATATCATAAAATTTGAATTAATGTCTCTAAGCTAATCCACCACCTACCTTACCATACTCTACTCGACGTCCTGGTAATGAAATTATTTGCGTCCCAACCTGTTACATTATTTGACAGTGTTGTGTACACCTGCGAAGTCAAGAGCCAATTCACGTGTGCCAACACACCGATCTCCATGTGCTCATCACATGGAAGGTCAGGCATGGATTTCTGTGAACGGTGCGGATAGGTTGAGAAGGATCCAATGGTTTAGGTGTGATATGACACAAACCCTAAATTGCCATGACCCTCTCCTCTCTGCCATTTGCAAGGGAACTCCTTTTCTTAGTGGTGTTATGAAGGAAACCAACATAATGTGCGTTGAACACACATAACAAAGCTTGCTCCAAAGCTGAGGGTTCATGTTTCCACATCTAACCCCACTCTATCATTCTTGATTTCACCTTTCATTAGCACCAACATGAACATGGGGTAACAAATGGTTGCAGGGTTCTCTCCTCTAGACATTGTGGCTTTCTCCATGGTGCACTCTCTTCTTTGTCTGCCACGAGTAGGAGACTTCTACCTTAACTATTTTTATCATTTTTGTTTTCATGCCACTAGTTTTAGGTTAGCGAACCTTGTACCCCACCTAATGTTAGGACTCATTTGGTCTTCAGTTAAAGTTTTCAGCATATCACCTTTAGGTAACCCTCGGTACCCATAATTGTTGATACTATTTTTCACAATGTCTTTTTTCTTGTTTTTTGTTTCTTTTCCAATTGAGACAAAACATAAATTACTAATGCCTTTTTTTTCACATTCTGATATATTGCTAACTTGGGTTCATACAGACAATGAAAGGGTCGTGAAGAGATGACTATGTTGATGTACATCTAGGTACTCTATGTTTCATCATTCTTGGGTATATTACTACCTTAAGTTCCATCTCTTACTAATTTATGGTTTTTATTTGGTCAAGAGGTATAGTCTTTAGGTCCCACACCCTTTGTTTATATCCCTTGCTCTCAGGTACCCTATATAGGTTTTACCATTGTATTTTCTATTAGCATAATTTATATCACTTATGTCTCATGCAAAATTTATAAATTCTCCTTTATCTATTGCAGGTAAAGTCCCCACTTGCACACAGAGATGCCCCAACTCAAAGTCAAATTTGGTTATTGGTTTTCTAAATCTTCTTTTGCTCATTAATGCCTGTTCAAAAACTCCTAACTCTTGAAGAGACTAAGTGATCATAGGCTCAAACAATTCATATTTGTTATTTTTTTTATTTGAACTTTAGTTCTAAATACCTGATGGCACGCAACACCACAGGAGTGAGAAATGAGCTTTACATTACTATTAGATGTCATATTATTCCCACTTTAGGGTAAATTCAAAATAGATATAAGAGGCAGTCTCTCTTATGTAATGATAACTCGTGTAAATGGTTTATTATGACTGAAGAATTCCATAGAATAATTGATCTTGGTACCTTATATCTTTTCATTTTTAGGTTTATAGCAAATGCATAATTGTGACTGGTATTTCTTGTTTAATTATGTGCTATTTTAATATGTTCTCCAACTCAGTGACATGCAATGTTTTTGAGAATTTATTTGGGATAAACAATGTATAATATTGTCACATCATTTTGAATTCATTTAAAAATTTCCCTGACCCCTTTCAATTCCATACACAGACACTGCAGTTTCCAGACACTACTATAGGTCATGGCCACCCTTGCACTTCTGAAAGACATCAAAGTGTCCCTAAAAATTCGTGTCTCGGGTTTGAACATAATAAATTGAAACCCCCTTATGTTTTACTTAATGGATTTTTTTTAGAATATTTATCTCTGCAATAGGTTTTTGAGGAGTTGAATTATGCTAAAACACTACTCCTATATGTTTTATTGTCCTGTATTATGTTTTTATATCTAACAAAATTACCCTACCGGAATAGAATCTGGTTTATGCATAAATTTTATCTATGCATCGAGATTTTCTTCCATCTCTAGGTTTTGGTCTAGCCATGTGCACAATTTGAATTTATAAGGATATATTATGCATGAGTTATTTTCCTTTTTCCTCCCTTAATAAAAAGAATATAATAACCAATCTCTTCCATGACCGCGTGGAATTTTCATTGAGCACTGAATTAGATAACACAATAATGTACTTTCTTCATTGACTCTATTTATTCATTCCTCCAACTGTAAGACAATATTGAACCAGTTCAGTTCAAATTGTTTGTGCTATCGATAGTCAGTTTGAGGACTTCATAAAGTGAAAAGCATAGGTACTTGGGTATTATTTAGCACAATAATATTGTATTCTCATCTTATTTCTTTTTATATATTTACATATATTTTCTTGTAACTGAAAAAGGTAAAGGAGTTATCATCTTAGAGTCGACGCATTCAATATTACTTTCACATATTTCATGATGATTACTGACCGATGGTGTTAGAATGTTGCCATATTTGTCTATCTTCCTTAATAACCCCTATTATCATTTTATTTTTAACCCATCTCTTCCCAGAGAAGGAACCTATGGTTCATTCTTAATCACATCTAATTTATTAGTCCACGCCCATTAGAAAATAATCAATATTATATTGACCAAAGGTGTGTATCTTCTGTAATAATTAATTGCATTAAACCCAAATCTACACAATCTTAATAATTGGAAGTAATCTATCAGAATTTATATCATTTTATCTAATATGTTGGTGTAATTTGTATATGTTTACATGCTCCATTCACTCTGCCATACCACGATGTCATTTCCAATTACTGACTTTATCCCCTATATATGTAATATTTACATTGTTTGCTCTGCCCTTAGCATATACATTAATTCTAATCCTAGAATCAAGTCGTAAGAAATCAGCTTATATAAGCACTCCGATAATAACAATTTCAGAATCACTATTAACAAAATTTTCTCGAAGGTGCACATTCTAGTTACTACAAGGTATTTTCACCCCACGGTATTCCTAATGATTAGTTTCTTCAAACTCTACAATTATGTAATAGTAAAAGATAATGATCTAGAATTTATAGATTCTTTGCTATCTCCTAATCCTTTAATAGGCATAAAAGACAATCCAACATCGACCATTAATAGTTCGTGAATTCTAACATATAATTGTATTTTATTACAGAATTAAATTACAGTAAGCTTAATTAAAATCACGAGCGAGGTACTTAGAATTCCACACTTGCTCACCACCCAACCAAGAACTATTTTCTCTAGTTCACCGCTGAGCTGAGAATCTCTTGCAAATGAATCCATAATCACCCGTTGATCCCTTCAATAGGTATTTAATAAAAAAAAATCATGATAAATTTTCCTTTTGTAGCATCTCACTTTTGTGGACCTTTTTATCCACTTGCCTAGGCTTTTCACATAAAATGTCGCCTTTCTCTCCCGCGATGCTTTTATGTTTCTTTCCAAGCTTGGCATCTTTCTCTAGCTAATAAAATTAATGCATATTTCTCTCCCATCCATTAATATTATCTAGAACTTTATCTAGAATTATTATCATGAAGGAATTATCCAATCTCATTTACCTATGAGATTTTTTTATTTTTTTGAAAGATTTTCATTTCTAGGTGTCTCATTCCCATGCACATACACTCTATTTATCTATTTATTAACAATTAGTCATTTACATCATCGTTCCAATATTTCCATGTATTTTCCACGAATCTAACCAACAAGATTACCGTAACAGAGGGATATTACATTCTCCTCCCCTTTTATTAACACCGTCCTCAGTGTTTGCTACATAGTTTCTTTTCTCCTGAAAACTTACTGAATGAATTTTCGTCTTCCGATGTTCTTGCTCCAATGCATCATTTCACTTTTATCCTAAGAAACAACTCGATTCCAAAACCAAATATTTTTCTGGTTTAAGATACCACGGGTTTCGTCAAAAAATCTCCCTCAACATTATCCGTAGCAATTTCCAATCAGTTAGATGGAAATTATCATGCACTTGTTTTGTAAGTAACATAGTATATATATAACATTAAATTTTAAATATGACTAGAAAATACTAATTAGTATTCTATAATGCTAATTATGTTGGTTCTGTACGGTTTTAGTAATATCCCTTGGAAATTCAAGTTACCCAATTTCATAAATGTAACTTTGAGCAAGATATCTATAGTATATATAGACATGTGAATATATGTTGGCTTCTATCGAGCCAATTCATTGTAGGAATCTGGATAGGAAAACATGTTTTATTCTCCTCCAGTCCAAGAGAGTATATCAATGTGTGCTCAAATTTGAGAAGCTGCCATATCAAGCTTGCATGACATGTTGTCTGTATTGTATCCCATGACTGGCTAGATATAGGTAATATTGAGAAATACGTTAGGAAAACATTAGGACTACTTATTCTTGATTTTTCTTACAGATCAATTCAAAAGTTTATACCCATTTTTATGGAACTGATTTGACAACATGAGAGTGAACAAAACAATTCTTGGTTCAATGCTTTGAAGGATGAATAGTTTACATTATTGACTTGAATATGGAATTTGTATATTAGATTATATCAAGCAAAGTCCTGTTAAATTTGGTATCATTTTTTGTAGAAAATGAATTGTTGTGTAGTTGAAGAAATTGACATCTAAGGATATATGAACTCATTACTGGAGTTGTAAGTGGGTTGAATACATGATTCAAAATATTTTGTTGAACTAGTTCATTGAATTGAATTTTTTTGTGAAGAAAGTCTTGAAACACATTTCATTAAAAGCTTGTTTTTAAGAGGAGATTTTTTTTAATTAGTTAATAACTTGGGACCATTGCCAACAATGTTTCTAGAGAAGTAGAAATTTAGAATCAAACCCTCTAGGCTTCTTGTTATATGGAATTTGCATCTACTGATAAAGACATTTTCTCTAGGTGGGTAGCTAGACCTAGAACAACATAAGGAAAATAGTTTAATCTTTTCCTATAGTAGATAGATGAGATGAAGGAACTTACTTGTAGTCTTTCGCTTCCTTAATCCCCTTTGAATTGTTCTACTCACTTCCACTTGAACTGAATCCACTCAATACGTACCTGTGTCAAAAGAAACAGAAACAACAAATGGTCAAAGCATACATGATCTATCTACTATAAACCAATGGATTCAAAGACATTGAAACACATAATCATCATAGATATGAACAATAATATGAGAAAAGGAACAAACTCTTTATTAATGTAGAAGGAAGAGTTTCACCCAATATAATTCGATCCTATGCCACTCCTCTAGCTTCAGTCCAACCCTCACCACATCAAAAGCACACCAATCTAGCAACATAACATTGCTTGATAGGAACACAATTCTCAAACCAATATAACTTCTCTACAATCTTCATATTCTAACCCCTTGATCACAACGATGAGTGGTCAATTTATAGGGAAATGCAAGTGGTTATGTCATAAATTGGGCATTGAATGGTTTTCCAAAATTGGAGTTAGTTTCCATGGAGAAAGGGATGAGAGGATAAAGGGGTAATTGATGCATAGCCTATCCAAAGTCGACCTCATAGGATGAGATAAGAGCTAGACATCCTTCTAGAATGCTCTAGAATCAAGGAATATTTCGATAATCCAATGCGAATTTTCTCATTCTCATCCAGCACAGGTCAGAGAGGGCCTAAGTGAATTGTAGTGTAGGCCTAAATGGGCCTACCTAATCTGTAGCATAGTTACCCCTAACCAAGGTTGTGCTAGTGTCCCAAGCAGGCATTTCAGTAGGATTTCAGGATAGGAAACTTTCATGGATGGAAGCATTCAATTTGATTCCTTCTCTAGGGCATGTAATAACTGAATTAGGGTTTGATGAGCCCTAATTGTACTAATCTAAATGTCGGGAGCGATGCGCCCAAATAGACCTGTAATAGTTTCCCCCTAAAGCATGAAGTCGAAAATGATAATGTTGAGTGATATGCTTTATGATGTGTTGAGGAGGATTTGAAGCAGATGGTGACTTACATCGATTACAATACATAATATCATGATATCTTTGAATTTTTCATGAATTGCTAAGGGAAGGCATACCCACACTCAACATATAAACTTTTCATTACATGTTCATAAATCAGATAGTTGTCTACAGATAGAGACCCATGATAGGATGACCATCTATGTAAAGCCATTGTACATATGACTTAGTACTCTCCTGAATTCATAGCCTGTATGGATAAATCTAGATCTGGGGTCTTCTATCTCGTCCAGTCATTTTCTCAAGTACGAGCCTAACCATGTGAAAATGTGATCTGAAGTCGAACATGAAAAGATGTTGTTTGATTACCAACCAATGATGTAAGTTGTTCACAGATGCGAGAGAGACCACTGATAATGATAATGATTCTCAAGGTACTAAAATATATTCTGCATGGTGTGAATAAATGTTTTGATGTCGAAGACCATACAAATTCTTTTAATTGAAGGCTAGTGATGTCAACCTGTCACTGGAAGCGAGAAACTTTCCATTGATGTATGCAAGCCTCAAGGTACTTGAAAGGTGTTTCTAAGTCAACTTCTTGGATAATGTGCTGATGTCGACAAGAAGTGACTCATCATAGGAGGGCCTTCATGTATCCACCATCAATGACACAAAACGAGTGTAGTGATTTTGAAGACAGAATTTGACTGATGACACAAGGTTCATGAAATGAAGGTTTATGAGTATTGCAAAGGATGAAATTTACTGAGTGAATTCTCTTGAACATGTCAGCAACACTGATGAATTGGAAGCATTGACCCAAAATCAAAGTGATCGATGGTGTGATAGACCATAGGTATGATAACCATCAAGTAGATAACCAAACCCAAATAGTCACAAAGATGAAGTGAAAGTGTCATGTTCAAGGGTGACTTGCTACCATAAAGTGATTTACCCCTTTTCCCATTTTCCCAAGTCATTATTGATCAATACCTCTTTATTTTTTAACAAGCTTGAGGAGGATACCATATGCTTCTAGTATAATTCCACCCTTTGGGTGAATCCATCACTATGTGATATTTTAACAAGCCTAGCGAAGGTGAAATGCGGTCTTGTCATGATGGACAATTTTGTAGCTATTTGATGTTTTAACAAGTTTAACAAAAATGATAACTTAGTCCTTTTCATGTTTAGAGAGTTTGACAAGGGACAAAAAGAAAAATCCACATGTTCCTTTTCATAAATTTGTCTCTCAAGTCTAAAAAAGCATAAACTAATACAAGAGAGAACCTATTGACCATGTTCGATCAATGTATTCCTTTTTCGCAAGTAATCTATCTTAGTCTATAAAAGGGTTAAACTTATACTAAGTAGATGTCATTTCCAATCTGTTTACAAGATGAAAAGGGAAAGCGCTTGACAGTCTTTTCATATTTTGAGAGTCTGAAAAGAGCTTAAAGTGGACTCCACTTAGAGGAATGAGTTGTGTCTAGGATAGAAACTAGTTCCGATGATATTGGAACTTCTCAAAACATGTTGATTTATGTGAATAGGTTGGCTAATAAGACCACTCATTGCAACTATTCCTCAAAAAGGGTAAAACAACCAAGTGAAAGCATATGACCAGCCAACCAGATAGTGATGATGGAAGTAGAAAAACCAAGGCTCAACTAATGGAAGACGTTGATAGAATGGAAATCACAAGGGTTAAAATGGAGATGGGTTCATTTTTACGCAAGCTTGAACCATAGGGAACTATCCTTGGATTCAGTTTCATGTTTACACAAGCTTGAAATTCAAAAATTATGTTTGGATTCAGTTTCATTTTCACACAAGGGTTCATTTTTACACAAGATTGAACCATGAAAAAACTATTCTTGAGATTGGTTTACATGCCCCTAGCACGATGACTTGATTCTAGGTGCATGGCCCCCAAGCTTCATTGCATTCACCTAAGTACAATACTCGTGGCTATGAGGTGGATGGAACGAAGGTTCATATACGAGATCAAGTGAAAGACTCGACTATGATTTTACGAGATCTAATCAAAGACTTGAATTGGAACTTTGCTCCAGGAGACCTTGTTTCATTTTTAATGATCTTGACACAAGACAAGGAACTCTACTTAGATTCCTTGTTTCATTTTTTAATGAGATTGATACGAGACAAGGAACTATGCTCTGGCACCTGTTTCATTTTTTAATGAGGTTGACACAGTAAAACAACTATCCTCATATTTCTTGTTTCATTTTTTAATGAGCTTGACACAAGACAAGGAACTATGCTCATATTTCTTTGTTTCATTTTTTAATGAGGTTGACACAAGACAAGGAACTATCCTCGTATTCCTTGTTTTATTTTTTAACAAGGTTGACACAAGACAAGGAACTATCCTCATATTCCTTGTTTCATTTTTTAACGAGATTGACACAAGACAAGGAACTATGCTCATATTCCTTGTTTCATTTTTTAATGAGCTTGACACAAGACAAGGAACTATGCTCATATTTCTTTGTCTTGACCCATAAGAGGTCATGACTTCCAAGAGGTTCTCATCAGATGGGAGAACAATGCCCTGGAAGGGATACACAACAAGGAATTCATTAAAGAGATCTGGTTCCAATGCCCCCAGTACAAAATGCACAACATCATGGAATTGATCGTCAGTTGATGAAGGCATGGAATGGGTTGCCACATAATTGACCTGTGGTGGGGATTATACCATTGGGACAAAAACACCATTTAGGGAAGATGGTTGACTAGAAGCTATAATTGGACCAGGAAATGAATGCTGGTCAACAGTGACATTTCTGCCTTCATGCAAGAAACACATCACTCAAAAGAGTGTTGAAACAGTAGCTCCCATGTCATAAACATAGTCGTGCCCAAGAAGTAAATTGTAATGTAAAGGGCCTGGGACTACCATCATATTGAGATAAACAATTTTTCCTCCCAAAGTAATAGGTAATTGAGGAAGGATCCTTAATGGTTGACTGGTTCCTTTGTTAAAAGCCAACAGATTCTGGGTAATAGGCATAAGTGATAGCGGACCAAGCGCTTGCCAAGTAGTGGAGGAAAGGATACTCATAGATTCACCTTCATCTATAATAGTGCAAGGTACAATCATATTATAAACTTGTACTATGATTTAGAAAGGCACATAAGAAGGAAGACAACATCCTGCCAGTCGATTCCAATAAAAGGAAATGACCAGACTACATGAAGGGGGTACCATAAGAAGGGGAGAATTACCCCCTTGAGTTATGAGAATGAGAGGATTTTCCTCTTGTCTTGATGGAAGATGAGGGTTGCCTCCAAGCTCATTGGAATATAAAGAAATGAAAAGAACATGAGTGGTATCATACTCAATCTCTACGGGAAAGGTACAATTAATTGAAGGTGAAATCAGGTCAATTGTTTCCTCGACCGTTATCTTTCAAGTATAGAGTCATGGGATTCACATTGAGAGAGAGTGGGTTTGACCGATGGTTGATTTGGGTTAGTCACATCATCAACTAGTGAAAGATTAAGGGAGAGTCTCCTGTAACCAGATGGAAGTCATTGTGGAGAAGCAGGACAGTTATCCAACACTTTTTGGGCTTCATCCAAATAGGGACAAAGGTGATTGGGGTGATTCCCTTTGCATAACCTACAGGGGAACTTAATTTTACCCTTATTTCCTTGAACTTTACTACCACTAGTTGATGGTGTGTCACCAGCATGATCTCCAAAAGTCGATGACACAGGATGATGTGAAAAATAATACCACTCTTCTAAGATCTGAGGAATACCAGAACAATTTCGAATAATATGGTCTCCCATAAAAAGTTATCAAGGACATCGAATTTTGTGAGGCTTATCGGACAGTTTCTCATCAGAAGTTGCATTCGAAAAAATTGTTTCTTGGTTGCCCCTGTAGAATTTTCTTCTTCTTCTTATCCACCTAGTTACTAATGTAAATACTTTCACCTAGTGAAGAGGATGAAGGGGAGGAAGAAACAACTGAGGGAGAAGGTAAAAGGTCAACTCAGGACTAACTGGAGGTTGATTTTATCCAGGTGGAGTACTCAATTGTGGAGAAATCATGACATCTTGAACCAAGGAGGTTGAAAACAACCATACTAGCAAGCCAATGGTAAATCTCGAAAGGGATAATGTGGCCATATATGGAGCACCAATATTTCCAAAAGGAGGAAAAGTACCAGGATTCCCCTCAAAAGGAATTCTTGAACCGGTGGACTTTGAAATTGTTGCCATTTGTCTCAACGTAAGATCAACTAAGGAGTCACGTGGAGGATGCTATCTGTGGTAAATTAAATTTATTTTAACAAAATAAAATAAGAAAAACAAAAGAGGGATATTCTAGGCAAAGGGTTAACTAAGTAACTATGAACTACAATATACTTCGTTCGTAAACTAAGGACTTAACATACATGCAGGTAATCTCCCCTAATGTTGTTTTCAGTGTATTGCAGTATACAAGGAGACTGACTCGGTTAAATATGGATGGATAGAAACCTAATGTAGTCCTCCCAAATATACCCAAAATTACATGGAGGCCCAAGCCATGTTAGCATTGTCTAATGCGAAACCACACAGTGAGAGCATTCCTTTATACTTTTCGTACTATAACACCACCCTATATACCCGAAAGTACGTGGACGAGCTACGATATACTTACATACGTGGAATGAGTTATCACACTTGGAATGTATCACAGACCATTAGTGGCAACTGCTATGTTTAACGACGTTGGAACACGTCTCTAGCCTAGACCTATAAATGTTTTGCATTAAATGACAAAGCTCCATTAGCTTAATTGAGATAATTTTTTAAGTTGATCTTCTTAAGAATTTTCCTTTCAAGGTTCACCATGTGATGTATGTTTGCAATTCCTAGAATGAAACTAACATTAGAAACATTCTTTCATTCAATTAACAATGAAAACCATAACTAGTAAGGGATAGAGCAATTAGATCTTTGACAAAGAGCAAAGAGCACACCTAATGCAATTTCCCTAGCTATTCCTATCACACATTCACAAACAACAATATGCACAATGCAAGTTTTTCTCTTTAGTTCCTTTAGTGTTTAGATGAACAAAAAGGAACTAGATTCACAAATGATCAATCAATGCTTTTCACAAGAAACAAAGACTTTACGATAGTTTCCTTTTCAAATAAGTGAAGAATTTATGAAGATTCTTTTGCAGAAAAGTAAAGACTAATCAATGTAAGATAACTTTGACAATGAATTGAGAATGATAAAGAAATCACTTAAGAAACACTAAACAATTAAGGCCAAAGTAGGGCTAGGAGGAGAAATACAACTTGATTTCAGAACCATAGAAAACATTGATCTTTCAGCAAACAACATCAGAAGCAACTTTGAAAAAAGCAAGCCAAAGGTGGGTTTTTAGCCTAAGAGGAATCAGCACAGGCTAGAGTGGGAGACAATGCACTACAGGGAATTTTCTCTAAGCTAAGGCTTCTCTGCAACACAGTGTCTCAAGACCAACCCTGTATTGGTGCCAGAGAGTCCAACGAGGAGACATTCAAGCACACTTTTTTGACCAAAAGCACTTCAAAATGTTTGAAATAAGATAAATGAACTTAAGCAAAGTCTACTAGGATGTAATATGATGAGGGTAAGCTACCAAGAATGAGAGTCATTCCTCAGTAAGGTTGCCAATTTGTTATATGGAATTTGCATCTATGGATAAACATATTTTCCCTAGGTGGGTAGCTACACCTAGAACAACTGAAGGAAAGTAATTTAATATTTTCCTATAGTAGATAAATGAGATGAAGGAACTTACTTGTAGTGTTTCGCTTCCTTAATCCCCTTTGAATTGTTCTCATCACTCCCACTTTAACTGAATCCGATCAATAGGTATCTGTGTTAACAGAAATAGAAACAACAAACAATCAAAGCATACATGATCTATCTACTATAAACCAATGTAATTGAAGACATTGAAACACATAATCATCATAGATATAAACAATAATATGTGAAAAGGAATAAACTCTTTATTAATGTAGAAGGAAGAGTTTCACCCAATACAATTCGATCATGTGCCACTCCTCCAGCATCAGTCCAACCCTCACCATATCAAAAGCACACCAATCCAGCAGCATAACATTGCTTGACATGAAATCAATTTTCAAACCAATAGAACTTCTGTACAATCTTCAGATTCTAGCCCCTTGATCAATATAATGAGTGGTCAATTTATAGGGAAATGTAGGTGGTTATGTCCTAAATTGGGCATTAAATGGTTTTCCAAAATTAGGGTTAGTTTCCATGGAGAAAGGGATGAGAGGATAGAGGGGTAATTGATCCATAGCCTATCCAAAGTTGAACTCATAGGATGAGATAAGAGTTGGACATCCTTCTAGAATGCTTTAAAATCAAGGAATATTCCCAGAATCCAATGTGAATTTCACTCATTCTCACCTAGTGCAGGTCAAAGAGGGCCTAAGTGCACTGTAGTGTAGGCTTGAATGGGCCTACCTTCTCTGCAACACAATTACCCCTGGCCAAGGCTATGCTAGTGTCCCAAGGAAGCATTTCAATAGGGTTTCAGGCTAGGAAACTTTCATAGATGGAAGCATTCAACTTGATGACTTGTCTAGGGTATGTAATAATTGAATTAGGGTTTGATGAGACCTAATTGTATTGATTTGAATGTCGAGAGTGATGTGCCAAAATAGACTTGTAATAGTTTCCCCCTAAATCATGAAGTCAAAAATAATAGTGTCGAGTGATATGATTTATGATGTGTTGAAGAGGGTTTGAAGCGAACGATCACCTGCATCAATTACAATACATAATATCATGATATATTTTAATTTTTCATGAATTGCTGAGGGAAGTCATACCCATACTCAACATATAAACTTTTCATTACATGTACATAAATCAGATAGTAGTCTACAGATATAGACCCATGATAGGATGACCATATGTGTAAAGGCATCATACAGATGATTTAGTACTCTCCTAAATTCGCAGCCTAGATGGACGAAACTAGATCCTGGATCTTCTATCTCATCCAATCATTCTCTCAAGTACAAGTCTAACCATGTAAAAGTGTGATCTGAAGTCGAACATGGAAAGACACCATCTGATTACTATCCAATCATGTAAGCTGTTAATAGACACGACAAAGATCACTGATAATGATAATGATTCTCAAGGTACTATAGTACATTATGCATGGTGTGAATAAATGTTTTGATGTCGAACACGATACAAAGTCTTTTAGTCGAAGGCCAGTGATGTCAACCTGTGGCCGAAAGAGAGAAAATTGTCATTGATGTATGCAAGCCTCAAGGTACTGGAAGGGTGTTTCTATGTCAACTTCCTAGATAATGTGCTGACGTTGACAAGAAGTGACTTGCCACAGGAGGGCCTTGATGTATCCCCCATCAACGACATGAAATAAGTGTAGTGATTTTGAAGACAAAATTTGACTGACAACACAAGATTAAGGAAATGAAGGTTTATGAGTATTGAAAAAGATGAATTTTACTAAGTGACTTCTCTTGAACATGTCGGCAACACTTAATGAATTGGTAGCATTGACCCAAAACCAAAGTCATGGATGACGTGATAGACCATAGGTATGATAACCATCAAGTAGATAACCCAGCCCAAATAGTCACAGAGATGAAGTGAAAGTGTCATGTTCAAGAGTGGCTCACTACCATAAAGTTATTTACCCATTTTCCATTTTCCCCATTCATTGCTGACCAGTACCTCTTTATTTTTTAATAAGAATGAGGAGGATAACATATGCTTGTAGTATAATTCCACCCTTTTGGTGAATCCATTGCTATGTGATGTTTTAATGAGCCTAGTGAAGGTGAAACTCGGTTTGTCATGATGGATAAGTTTAACGCTATTTTATGTTTTAACAAGTTTAACAACAATGATAACTTGGTCCTTTTCATGTTTAGAGAGATTGAAAAGGGACAAAAAGAAAACTCCACAAGTTCTTTTTCGTAAATTTGTCTCTCAAGTCCGAAAAAATGTAAAATGATACAAGAGAGAACCTATTGACCATGTTCGATCAATGTATTTCCTTTTCACAAGTAATATACCTTAGTCCAGAAAAGGGTTAAACTTATACTGAGTAGATGTCATTTCGAATCCATTTACAAGCTGAAAAAGACAAGCGCTCGACAATCTTTTCATATTTTGAGAGTCTGAAAAGAGCTTAATGAGGACCCCACTTAGAGGAATGAGTGGTGTCTAAGATAGCAATTGGTTCTGGTCATGTTGGAACTTCTCAAAACATGTTGATTTATGTGAAGAGGCTGGCTAATAAGACCACTCATTGCACTTGTTCCTCAAAAAGGGTAAAACAACAAGTGAAAGCATATGATTGGTCAACTAGTTAGTGATGGTGGAAGGAGAAAAAACAAGGCTTATCTCATAGAATGGCAATCACGAGGGTTAAAATGGAAATGGGTTCATTTTTATACAAGCTTGAACCATAGGGAACTATCCTTCGATTCAATTTCATGTTTACACAAGCTTGAAACGAAAAAACTATGCTTGGATTCAATTTCATTTTTACACAAGGGTTCATTTTCGCACAAGCTTGAACCAAGAAAAAACTATGCTTGAGGTTGGTTTACATGCCCCTAGCATGATTTCTCAATTATAGGTGCATGTGATGTGCCCAAATAGACCTGTAACACTTCTACAATTAACAAAATATATAGGTGACATCCATTTTCTAGTGAAGGATTGTTTTCCTATGATTGGATTTAATTGCATTTACTGCCCTTGATGTGAGAACAATTTTTTTTATTTTCATTTATGAAAATAAAAAATGGAATCTGTTTTGTGCTTTTTTCATGAGTAAATTACTTTATATTAGTCTCTTGTCATCACAAAGGAGCTTTCCAAGAGTGGGCGTGAAAATCTCACTTTATTTTATTGAGTGCTAATAGAATTTCCTAATAATTTGTGAGAAATCTTTCAATTTTTAACATGGTTTTAATCCTTTAGCATGATAGTGAAAAATTTGAACGAATGATTCGGATTTTGGTGCTCTTTCAGGTTCTTCATTAGAATGATTTTGAATCTTTATGATATCATTATATCTATTTTATCATACTTGTTATATGTCTCTTGCAACATTATGTTATCCTAAATTATTATAAATTATGAGTAATTATGTATTGATTTCAACTCTATAACAATTAATATATACATGTAGGATGAGGTATCTTTAATCTAGAAGAAAAAGTTCATGAAGTTTAACTCATTCATAATTAATTTATGTTATCTTATCAAAGAGTAGCATTCTATTTTCTTATCCTAGTTGGCTCAAACCACATTCCCTAATATGATAGAAACCATAGGGGAAGGAACTACAAAAGTATTAGTAAAACAATATGACTTATTATTGATGACATGAATTAAAAGTTACAATAGACATTTGTTGTAAATCTTAATGTTCAATTGATGGCTTTAATAAATCTAATATTGGTGTGCAATATATTTGATAAACCGTAAATTAAAAAATATTTTGTAGAATATCAAATTCTAGGCCCGATCTCTCTTATATATCTTGTTGTTACTCAAACTCTTGGTGAAAGAAAAGTTGGTCGTATAGGAGAGAGAGCCAAGGGACAACTACTAGAAAATCCACCCACTATCATCTTCTAGGTAAATAAGATGTCATGGACCTATGTTGGGTGGCCCATAACAAATATATAAAGAAAATAAAAGCACTAAATATTAATATCATAGATACCAAAGGTAGCACTACGATAAAAAAATTCATAATGAAAAACTATTCAAACCTAAATCACAATGAATCAAAGCAAAAGAGATAAGTTTGTAGTGAAGAAATCATATATATATAATATATATATATATTATATTATAATATCTATAGAGAGAGAGAGAGAGAGAGAGAGAGAGAGAGAGATATTTTTCTTTTTTTAATTTGGTTTTGTTCTTGTATGTAGTGACAAAAAATCCTATTAAAAAGAACCTATTCTAGCTCTTGCATATAACACTAGTAATCATAAACCCCTTACATAATATTAGTAACTGTAAAGAAGCAAATATTGCACTCAAAATAACTTAGACAAGATATTTATTATTATTTGATCACCACAAATGAGGAGAATCCCATGTTATTTAAAATGGAGTCCTCATTTCTTATAATGAGTTACAATAAGTGAGCTCAAAACCATGAATAATTAAAACCACTTACACAAATTATGAAGAATATTACATTAATGACAATATCTCCCTCAAAATGCTCACGAAAGGGATTTTTTTACAATATAATAATAAAAGTTCTCTTAAAAGGGTTTACATTGAAATCCAAGGTGCATTAGGAGCATATTCTTCCTATTCTTCCTCAAATCACAAATTCAATAGCCATATATGCAACTAGCATTAAGGAAGATTCCTTCAACAATTTCTCTCAATATTTGTTGAATTGTACTAAGGTGTCCAAGGTAGGTAGGTGATGTGGCATCCCTCTTTACAATGGAACAATGGATCTTCACATTAAACTATGGTATAATCCTTTTCATGATTTTTTAGGTGGTGTAAAAATAATGGCCCCACTAACACACCATAATAGAGGTTAGTTTATTAAATTGCCTAGGTGTATTATGGAAGAGAATCACTAGCCTTTACACATAGTTAACTCATCAAACAAGATATTCTTTCCACGAGGCTAGAAAAATATATGTTTTATTAGTAAATTCTCATGGATAGGAAATGAAAATGGATCCTTCATGGCATGAACCTTGAGGTCCATAGATGCATATAAGTCTTTATTACTTTTCACGGATAGATTTGATAGTTAAGATTTCCTTTCCAATATAATTTTAAGAGGGATATTATAGCATTGAAATTCCATTCCTCAATACCATTTAATTACATCCTATTTTAATTTATTCAAGTGGTCATTCATATAACACATCCATTTCATTTAGGTATTCTTTAGACAAGGCAAGAACTAGAGGAGAGCCCCATAATGAGATGGAATGAGCTAAAGCTTCATTCAATTCAATATTATATATATACATTCACCTTTTTCCCCTTTAGATATTATATAGAGTGTTATGTAGGAAGGGGATATGGAGCACTATCTCTAAAATCCACCTAGTAATACAACTTGGAAATTTGATATGGGATACTTATATGAGAAGATTATGTTCTTTGAAGTATGGAAAGACAAAGGAATGAAATAGAGGATTACGAAGTGTCATCAAGTCCCACTTTGATAAGCACCATTGTCACCACTATATAAATCCATAACACCATCCACCTACATTAACGTGTTGCAATATGAAACTTATAATATAAAATGGTGTTTGGAATTTTTGCACTATTAGAGGTTGATATTTATTAGATTGATGAAATTAACCAACCTAATTGAACATTTTGGATTATATTCCTAACCATTCCAACATGAGACCATTTGTTAAGATGTTTTCCCAAAGGGAATTGATTTGCAAAATGTCATTATTATTCCACTGGGGCAGTTCATTACAATAGATATTGTAATATTCCATCATTCTATCACAATAGGTATTTATTTTTTTTCATTCTCCCATAATCTAAGGAATTTAAAATAAATAAATCTATTATTCATTTTATTAAATTTGTTTTTTACAGGAATCAGAAAACCCATTAAACATGATTGAAAAATGGACATTATGCATAGAAATTTCTTGTTATCCCAATCCAGGAAAAGGAGTGATTAATTATGTGTTATACAATATTTCTACGAACAAAATCCTCCAAAGGAAAAGGAATGTACCTGGAAGGACAACAAAAAATGAAGCATATTATATTACATAGATAGAGGGCTTAGGAATGACAAGGGAGTATGGATACAATGGAATTGTATACTACACCAATTCTAAACTTGTGTACAACCAAAGGAAAGGCGTGTACCAAGTTAAAAAGGAGAAGTTAAAACGACTACATAGAGAAGAAAAAATTATATCTAGTGAGTTTCAATCATTTAGCATAAGTCAATGTGAAAATGTCAATAAGATGTCTAGTGATCTATTATAGGGAAAATTCCAATTCAATATTTGTGCATGAAAGATGAATTGGTGTCATGAAGAACTCCATCAAAATTTATTGATGGAAATTGTATACTATCTTTGATACGTGTGTGTTTTTTAGTTATAAATGTGGTGTCTTTTAATGAATATTTGTTTCTTTCAATACTATACTAAGTTTGCCCCCACTGGGTAATCACAATATGGTGAATTATTATGTGAATTATCGGGACTCACAAATTTTAGAAAATATTGTATTCAATTCTCAAGATGTGCACTTTACCATTTGTGTTTTAGTCTTGGTGTAATATATATTATATATATTATATAAATATATTATATAATTATATAAGTCTGTAATAGAGAATACCCAAACAACATGCCTAAAATGTAATACAGTAAGCTCAGAGGGTTATGATATGTCCTCCTCCCTGTATTAATTTTTTGAATTATTGATCTTTTTAAATAGTAATTTTAAAGATTTTTAAATGCATGAGATAACTTGGGTCTAGATCATCACATAAGCAGCCACCACCTCATTGTTCGAGGCATAAATGAGATAGGGCATCAACTGAGTCTCAAGCATTGACCAAAGGGTGAATTTCTATACATGCTGACGAGATTGGTCGTGGAT
>APFE030340446.1:73505-104212 GCA_000404065.3 Pinus taeda
TGTGCCCCATAGAATCCCTCTATTGTTATTTTGTGGCTTTATATTATTATTGTTAGGTCGGCTGGTTATATTGTGACTCCTTAGACTCCTATATATAGAAAGGAGGTTTTGTCATTTGAATCATCCAAGAATTGTTCATTTATGTAATGTAAAGGAGGTTGCCCCCTCGAAGAGGCTGAATTCTAAGGAGTTGATCTATCTTTTCTATCTTTTTTGAGCTGGTTTCATAACAATATGATCAATCAATGGAGGACCATCGTTCACATCATTTTGGTATGGTATATATATGTGTGTGTTTATGTGAATTTACCTAAAAGATAATTTAGTATAATCATATGGACATACATATTGAATAGAATTTTGCCAATTTAACTTAGTTAATTTATAATTTCTATCTTTTAGAAGAATCTCTCACTAGGTCATCACGTGAAGGTGGTCGTGAATCTCAATTAGATCATCATGATCCTCATTTTGATAAATTATATAATTTAAATTTATTTATGTTGAAAAAAATTTGTATTTAAATAAATTGTATGTCATATACATGTATGTCTCTTTTGCATGTGTATAAATACGTTGACATGTTATAATATTTATGTAATTATATTGAAGCAAGGGGTGAAAATGTTGACCAAAGTCAGCATAGGCTAAGGAAGGTGATTCAAGAAGAAGACCATACACCAATTACCACCTATCAATCTGATATTTCTGATAAGCTTCCTTGGAGAAAAAATGTCCAACAATGTACATTACACAAGTGCACAATTCATTATTCAAAATTACAGAATGAGCTTTAGAGCTTGGAGATTCCTGCAGAGAGTTGAAAAAGCTTAGAAATAGTTTTGCACTCTATAAGTTAATTTCTTGATATTTACAATAACATTGGGATAACAACTGATGGATTTATAGATATGATGAGGAGTAGAAAGGAGACAATGATGGGTCCCGATAAATGGGTCAAGGTAAATGGGAGGGTTAGAAAAGCAGTGGTGAAATCTATGTTTAATTTCAAAGAAGGGTTGAAAATAAATATGTTGAAGGTGAAATATTTCAAGAACCCTGACATAACCCACCATTGTTATGATAGGTTCCTTGCAGTGTATGGAAAGTTGCCATGGAATGACGAGGTTCCAAATTATTTTTCTTGATTATTTTATGCAAAATTATTTTTAGGTATCAAACTGAATTATACAGAACTTCCACCAAAATATTATAGTAATGTAAAAGGTTGTAAATATGATCATTAGGGCGCATATATTGATATCAAATATCCTCATCCTCTGCCTCCTTTGGTACCTCAACCTCCACATATAGTAACTTTGTGGTCAGATACGGATGCCACTTCTACAATTGGTTCAGAAGCAAGGGATGCCATTATAGATAACATACAAACTGCATTGACTAGAATTAATGTCAGTCTAAATCGACAAAGAGCACGAGTTGATGCATGTGCTAATTTTTTATATAAATCAAATGTGGAGATAGATAATATGAATATTGAAGAGGTTAAAGCATATGCAAAGGATTATAGTGGTGGTTGGAAAGGCCTAATTGGTCACGAGGAAGATGGCATGGGATCGATATGTATTAATATTTAGGGTTTTAATGTAATGTAATGTATATGTTAAAATGTTGATTCACGTATATTTTGTAAATTTTTCAGATATAATCTAAGATGAATGTATCATATATTCACCATTTGTAGTTAATTTATTTTTTGAACGAAAATTTTGATAATATCACAGTGTCATATTCAAGTTCAAATGAATATTTTTTAGATATATACATTTTTTTTGAAGAACATGTTGATTCTATTAATTTTATTTTATTATATCGATATTGTGAAGAAATATTTGTAAAAGAAAATTACATATAAGTAAATATTAACATATTTCCATTCCATCCAACATTTTCGACACAATTCCATTCTCTTCCTCCTTATTAGGAGATGTGTCAAATATTCACTTGTCACAAGTATTAAATATTTCACTTTTTCTTTGTTATAAATTGAAGCAAGTTTCTTTAAAAAATGAGATCTCTATCTTACAGTTTTAAAATTTTTGAATTTTAGGTTTGTGGAGACAATTTCCCTTCTCCATGGACATTAGTGATGGAGTCAGTTATGGGGATAGGATCATCTAGACAATTTGAAAAAGTTGTTACAATTTTTTTAATATTGCGGGTTTCTGCACTTTCATGTGCAATTTTAATTTTTTTATATATGCATGTACATGTATTGTATAGGGAATACATGATGTACATGTATTGTATAGGGAATACATGAGGGCATAATGTAAGGGGAACACCACAAGGTATTGCATGGAATTTCAAAATTGAGTCAGTTACGGGGATTGGATCGTCTACACAATTTGAAAAAGTTGAACTACATTTTTTAATGTTGCGAGTTTATGCATTTTCATGTGAAATTTTAAACTTGTAATATATACATGTAAAAGTATTGTACATGGTATCCATGAGGGCACAATGCAAGGTGAACACCATGAGTTATTGCATGGAATTTGAAACTTGAGTCAACTATGCAGATTGGATCATTTGCACAATTTTTCAAAGTTGTTACAATTTTTTAAACATGACGAGTTCATGTATTTTCATGTGCAATTTTAAATTTTTAATATATACATGTACATGTTTTGTACAGGGCTTCCACAAGGGCACAATGTAGGGGAAACACCATGGAGTATTGTCTGAAATTTGAAACTTTTATAATTTTGTTTTAATTATAAATCTCATTTAATTTTTTAATACATTAAATTTAATTTAAAATAACACATCTTATGTATATATGCATATTACACATGCTTGTGAGGGAAACCATGATTCTGATGATAGCAAAAGAATGTGATAGATCTATATTTCAACAAGATTCTCTCTGATGCAAATTTTTATTAAACAGTCTTTTTATTATATTTTCTTTTATCAAGATATAAATTTTGGACATATTTAAAGTAAAAAACTTTGTTATGAATTGATCTCTTTGATGCATATTTTATTTGACAACTTCTTATTCTAATTAATTTTATAATGATATAAATTTTGGATCTATTTTAAATAGAACTCTTTATTATGAATTGATCTTTAATATGCTAATTTTGGAGTTGATACATTTTGCATGATGATTTTTTTAATGTTAGTAGAAGATAATACAAAATTGGGTTCAAATTCTTATGTATTGTGAAGTTGTTTTGCCAAGTTGTTTAATGGATAGTAAAATTACAAATTACAAAACATGGTACATTTTTCATTCACGAATCTTATCATTGTGTAGATTTCTAAAAGAATCAAATTGCATTATAAAACATGATATACATTATGCATTCATGAATAGTTCATCATCTTTTATAGAAGAGTTACTAAGGATGTGGGTTGATACTTAACTTTTAATATAAAGTTGTTCAAGGAAAACATATTATAAAATTGCATTATAAAACATGGTACATTTTGCATGATGCATGGTTTGATGCTTCAAGGTTTTACATTTAAGTTCATGAATATGAAGCAATGAAAGTAAATTTGCACTTAACTGGTACATTTTGCATGATGATTCTTATAATGTTAGTAGAAGATAATATGGATTTGGGCGATTCTTATGTTCTGTGAAGTTGTTTTGTCAACTTGTTTAATGAATAGTAAAATTAAAAATTCCAAAACATGTTACATTTTGCATTCATTAATCTTACCATGGTGTAAACATGAATATGAAGCAACGAAAGTAAATTTGCATTTAGTTGGTATGACTCACATACATAGAGTTTTAGAACCCAACTTTTGATACCCTTTGTAATAGTTATAGTGTTCCCATACCAACATTTCAAGTGATTTATGTTTCAGGTTAAATGATAGTAGATGCATCAAGTTAAAATGTGGATAAGTAGATTGCGTCAAAATTGTGAACAAATTTAGGACCACATATAAACCTCACATTTTGGATGCCATTATTACCTACCAAAATTCTCATGGATCAACCTTTGCTTGGTTTTTCTAGTTAACTTCCAACTCTTTGTTTAATATAAGGTTTTAATTTATAGTTTGCGAGTTTAATCAACAATAAAAATTATTTAAAACATGTTACATTTTTCATGATGCATGGTTTGATGCTTAAATGTTTTACATTTAAGTTCATGAATATGAAGCAATGAAAGTAAATTTTCATTTAGTTGGTACATTTTGCATGATGATTCTTATAATGTTAGTAGAATATAATAAGGATTTGAGTTGATTCTTAAGTTTTTTCAAGTTGTTTAATGAATAGTAAAATTGCAAATTACAAAACATGGCACATTTTGCATTCATGAATATTCTATGGCATAGATGTCTAAAACAATCATATAAATTAAAAGAGTTGCATTATAAAACATGGTACAAGTATGCATTTTTCATTCATTAATATATCATCATCTTGTATAGAAGAAATACTATGGATGTGGGCTGATACTTAACTTTTAATATAAAGTCGTTCAAAGAAAACATACTATAAGATTGCATTATAAAACATACAATCTAAATTACCTTCTTTGTCTTAAATTCTAATATTCTATTGTATTTTTCATGGAATTGAGAAATATTAGAGATTGAGAAATAAAAATGCAATGTTGAATCAATTGAAGTTGCATTAATCTCAAAAGTTGCATTAATTTCTTTGTGGACATGACTTTAGCCTTAAAGTAAATGAAATTTTCAAATATTAAATACTATGTGTGGGGCATGCATTGTAACTTTTAATAGGTTTTTTATTGTTGAGTTAAGAAGCGAAAGAATAACCTATAAATAAATTGAAATTGCAGAAAATAATGTCAAATAAACAACATAGCAGAACAATCAAACACATAAATTGACACAATGTTTTATGTGGTAAAACCCTCCTTGTGAGGGAAACATCCATAAGACAATGATAATCGGTATTCTTATTATTCAAGGGAGATTTACAACCGCCAACTCATGAGCATCACATTATCCAACCACTAAATCCACTCTCCATTCATTTTATGTTTTCATATTGCCTCTATAAGCTTACATGTATGAATAGAAACCTATCCGATTTTTTCAAAATTCATCCACAACTTTTAAAGAAATCACTTAAGAAACATTTTACATAAAACAAAAAGTTCCTTTTGTATGTTTTTTTCCAAAAAAAATTGATTATGAAGAACAAGCCAAACCAAAGGAACCAATTTTAGCTATTATCCCAAGAATATATAGAAATAGTTGACAACTTCTAACAATATCCACCTTGACAATAATTTACCTGATATATACTGCCCAAAATATGCATCACCTTTCTTTCAATACAAGAGAATATAGGCACCATTTTAGCTTCCCTATCAAGACTAGTTTTGTGAACATGTCTGCACAATTTTTCTTTGTATGGAATTTTTCCAAAGCCACCACTCCACTTTCGTCAATAACCTGTCTTACAAAATGGTACTTAATAGGTATATGTTTTGTATTCTCATGGTAAGATGGATTCCTCACCAAGTGAATAACACTTTGACTATCACAAAATACTTTCACCTTGTCCTACATCCTTCCAAACTCACCCAACAAACATTTTAACCAAATTGCCTCTTTGCAGGCATGTGAGACAACCATGTATTTTGCCTCAATAGTGGATAAATCAACTATGTTTTGAAGCTTTTACATCCAACTAAAAACTCCACCTGCAAGAGTAAAAACATATCCAGAAGTGGATCTCCTCTTATTCAAGTCACCTACAAAATTTAAATCAACATAACCATAGACTGAATCACTACTATCATTATAGGTGATACATTAATTACTTGTGCCTTTAAGATACCAAAGCACCCATTTTGATGTAGGAGCATCCAAATGAAGAGGCGACATTTGGGAGATGTTTCTTGTTATTTTTATTTTTCATTTTATTTTGACAAATAGAGAGGGAAAAGTTCAAGTTTCTGTTTCATTTTGTGTCATTTCAAATAAGCGTTGAATCAACCATCGTTAGTTCTTAAATTAGGAAAATAGATTAAGTTAGGATTAGTTAAGAACTATTTGAAGAAACTGTTGAGCAATTGTTTCATAACTTATGAATAGTTCCTCGAACTGTAAAAGAAATTGTTAATGATGTATTGAAAAGTAAAAAAAGAGAGAAGAGTAGGGAGTTAGCCAAATGAGAATGTGATTGTAAGCCATGAGCAAGTTGTAAGTAGATGCCATTGATATCAGAAGATCAGGCTAAAGATAGAGAAATTGTGAAAATGTTTATTTATATGCAGATTCAATTCCAAATTGTATAAATGCGTGACTCAAACTTAGAATGTTAAATTATGTGCATATCAGAGATTACATGTAATAGTTGAATGTAGGCGAAGTCGTGGAGCGGAACAACGAACTATGAAGAATCATGAAAATAGCCCAAGTCATAGAGAAACATTAAAGAAATAACATAAAATCCTGACCAAAAGGAAGAGCGAAGAGGTGAAGTGTCGACGTACAGACACCGTTGTATCTATCAGATCAATGGATAGGGTTCAATCACATAGAATTGAAATATCACATCGCAACATTTCAACCATAAGGAATGAACCTTAGGCCACTGGAACCAGCAACTGCAACTTGCGACGAGTGATATCATCACTAACTGTTGGATCAAAAGGTTGGATCAATGGTGGAGGATCTTCGTGAAGTATCACATTGCAACAATCCAAGGGGGAGTGATTTAACCTTGGCAATAGTGATTGTGACTTGCGATTGATGTGATCTACAATGTGGTCGCATCGCAAAACCCCATGGTAACGATCGGCCGAGAGGAAATGCGACATGAGAAGTTAAGCAGACCTCATAAGGAATAGGTATTGTTGTATAACGTTTGGAATTTTGTTTATCACATTTCAGAGGAGAAGAGGATATATTGTATGACCACAACCAACCCTGATTGTGATTAGCAATAAAGTGGAGCCCTCGGGAAATGTACGAAGACTATAGAATAAGCAAGGAAAGGTGTGTTACTTATGTTTATGCGTATTTTCCTTTATAAAAGTTTTATAATAGCTATAACGCTGAATTGAAGGTTTTATGTGGTAAATCCAAAAGAACAAAGGTTAAAGGGGAGTGGTTATATATATGTGGGAGTAAGGATTTGAATGGTTATAAGGGGTTATAGAGTTCTGATAGGAAGAGACAATGAAGGGCAAGACTGGGTTACTGTAATGAATCATTTCACAGAGACTAGTTAAAGGGTCGTAGCCATTAAATTTTGACGATTGCTTCATGCAGGTATTGGATGGCATCAATTTTGGTATCAGGGCAGGTTTTTTTCCTTTCTCTTAGTAAAGATGGAGGTAGGAAGAAGGGGTTGAGGAAGAGTTGTCAGAAGAGCAGCAAATGAAGAGTTATGAGAAGAGATTAGAAATTTAACTACACGTTTGGCAGCAGTGGAAGCAAGAAGGCATAGAGATCCAGAAAGTGGGGATGACAGTGAGGAGGAAAACATAGCCACAACAGATGGGTCAGATGACGAAGGACCTGAAATTAAGCTATTGAAGTCATTTTTGTTGGCTAGCAGCAAGCCAAAACTAAAGCTCTCTAATTATGATGGTAGTTTTTCCATAGAGGCCTTGTTAGAGTGGATAAGTGAATTAGATAAATATTTTGAATATGAAGAAATCAGCGAAGACAAGAGGGTCAAGTTTGTTGTCAAAAAATTGAAGGGACATGAAGCATTGTGGTGGGATAGTGTACAAGCAGAAAGGAGGAGATTAAACAAACCATTGGTTAAAAAGTGGGACAAGATGGTTGTGAAAATGAAGAGCAAGTTCCTGCCTAAAGATTATCAAATTGCCCTCTATAGACAGGTACAAAACCTAAAGCAGAGAATGATGATTGTGAAGGAATATACCGAAGAATTTTATAGAATTAACCTAAGAGCTGGTGATGTAGAAGATACCTTTAAGAAAAAAGTGAGGTTTGTGAATGGTCTACGAATGGAGATCCTGGACGAAATTAGCATTCTTTTCCCTGAGACCATGGAGGAAGCTTATCAGAATGCTTTGAAGGTGGAGGAAAAGATTGCTAGGAAATAAAATGCTAGAAGAGGACGTGGTTCGGGTAGAGGTCGAGGACAGGCCTTTGGTAGAGGTAGGACTACCAACAATAATGAAGAGTGTAGTAGCTCAAAGACTTTGGGACAAAGTGAAAGGGAAGGTAACACCAGAGGAGGAAGGCCATACCAGTGAGGAAGAGGTAATGGCAGAGGTAGAGGAAATGACTATCAGTGTTACAAGTGTCACAAGTGTCACAAGTAGGGGACACAGGTCCTTTGAATGTCCAGAAAACGAACAAATTGGGCAAAGGGGAGCATATGTTTCTCAACCCGATGAAGTAGATGCACCACCACAGGGGGTAGAAAATATGCCAGAAACCGAGGAAGCCTTGGTGTTGAAGAAGGTATTGTTAAAACTAGCTAAGGAAGTAGCTGATCAGACACAGAGGAAACCATTGTTCTGGACTGTATGTAAGTCACATGGAAAATGTTATAAATTGGTTATTGATAGTAGGAGCACTGATAATTTGGTAGCTACGGAGATGGTGGAGAAACTAGGTTTGAAGAGAGCAAAACACCCAACTCCATACAGGGTGTCATGGTTTCAGAAGGGACACCAATTGTTAGTTGATGAACAATGCACGGTAGATTTTCATATAGGCAAGTACAAGGATACAGTAACTTGCGACATAATGCCGATGAACATGTGCCATATTCCACTAGGCAGACCATGGCGATACGATAGGAAGGTAGTCCATGACGGAGTGGAAAATTGTTACAGATTTGTTAAAGATGGGATTAAGCATACCTTGGTACCCATGAAGGAAGAGGAGACATCAGAAACAAGTGGAACGAAAGAATTGCTACTAGGAGGAAAGGAGTTTCTACGACAAATTGAGGAGAGTGGATTGGGTTATGCTGTTGTGAGAAGACCAAGGGAAGTGTTAGTACACACCAACCTTACTAATTTACCTAAAGAGATATAGAACATGCTACAAGAATTTAGTGATATTGTGGTAGATGATCTACAGGATAAATTACCACCAAAGCATAGCATTAGTCAACATATTTATTTTATTCCAAGAGATAATTTGCCCAACAAGGCTACCTACCATATGAGTCCAAAGTATAATGCAGAAATCTAGAAGCAGGTGCAGGAATTGTTGGACAAAGGACTAATTCAGGAGAGTTTAAGCCCTTGTGCAGTTCTGATTGTTTTAGCTCCCAAGAAAGGCAGTGAGTGGAGAATGTGCACAGATTCCCATGCCATTAAAAAGATTACTATCAGGTACAGATTCCCATTACCTCATATGGATGATATGATGGATTGTTTGAGTGGAGCAACATACTTTTCAAAGATAGACCTGAAAAACGGTTACCACCAAATCAGAATTCGAGAAGGTGACGAGTGGAAGAAAACTTTCAAGACTAATGAAGGCTTGTACAAATGGCTGGTTATGCCATTTGGGTTAAGTAATGCCCCTAGCATGTTCATGCGATTGATGAATGAGATGTTGAAGGAATCCATTAGTAAATTTGTGATTGTGTATCTAGATGATATTATATTCAACAAGATGAAGGAAGAACATTTTCGACACGTGAGGTATGTATTGGAAAACTTACAGTAGAATAAATTACTGATAAATTTGAAGACAATGTTCTTTTTTCAAGAAAGAGTTAATTTATCTAGGATTTTTGATTTCTGATAATGAACTAAAAATGGATCCGGAAAAGGTTGCAGCCATAGTTAGCTAGCCATCTCCCAAAAGTTTGTTTGAGGTATGGAGTTTCCATGGATTAGGGAGTTTTTATTGGAAATATATTAAAAATTTTAGTGGGATTTGTGCACCCATGCTGGACACCATTAAGAAGACAAATCAGCCTTTCCATTGGACAGAGGTGGTGGAGAAGAGCTTTCAGTTACTCAAAAGGAAGATTACCAAAAAACCAATTTTGAGGTTAGCAGATTTTAACAAACTTTTCCAGGTTCATTGTGATGCTAGTGGGATAGCCATTGGAGCAGTACTCAATCAAGAGGACAAGACATAGCCTATTTTAGTGAGAAACTACATGAAAGTAGGCAGAAATACACGTCTTATGACAAAGAATTTTATGCAATGATTCAAGTGCTAAAGAATTGGAGACATTATCTATTGGCCAATGAATTTGTCTTATTTTCAGACAATTATGTGTTGCAGTATATTATGCAGCAACATAAGCTGAACCATAAATATGAAAAGTGGGTGGAGTACTTGCAAAGTTTTACATTTGTGTTGAAACATATCAGCGGTCAAGCCAACAAAGTGGCAAATGCATTAAGTAGGATGAATTTGATCCTACAAGAAATTAGAATACAAGTATTAGGATTTGAACATCTTAAGGACTTATATGAGGCAGATGCAGATTTTAAGGAAGCTTATGAAGCTTGCAAAAATCCATTGTTGAGGGATAACAGTTCATGGCTGGACTATAATATGTAGGAATGACTGCTGTTCAAAGGAGGGAATTTTTGTATTGCAAAATGTTCTATGAGAGAGAACTTAATCTAGGAAAAGAATAATGGAGGTTTAGCCGTGCATTTTGGCATAGGCAAGACCTGGGATTAGTTGAGCCACTTTTACTATTGGCTAAAGATGCGCAAAGATGTACAAAGTTTTGTAACTAGATGCAAAGTGTGTTAGCTTGCAAAGGGACACAACCAAAACACAGGGTTGTATATGCCCTTACCCATTCTGAACAGACCATGGGACTCAGTCAATTTAGACTTTGTCTTAGATCTGCTGAAGACACATCAGGGATTCGTTTCCATCATGGTGGTGGTAGATCGTTTCACCAAAATGCTACATTTCATTCCATGCAAGAAAGCTAGTGACGTCACACATGTATCACATCTGTTCTTTACCGAGATAGTTAGATTACATGGCTTACCGAAGTCTATTGTTTCAGATAGAGAAGTTAAGTTTACATGACATTTTTGGTGAAACTTATGGAAGAAATTAGACACCAAACTATACTTCAGCTCATCTTCTCATCCACAAACCGACAGCCAAACCGAAGTGGTGAACCGAAGTCTGGGAAATTTATTGAGGAGTTTGATTGGAGAAAATTCCCGATAGTGGGATCATGTGCTTGCACAAGCGGAATTTGCTTATAACAATTTTCCCAACCAGAGAATAGGAAGTAGTCCTTTCTTGATCCTATACAGAATGCACCCACGTGGAGTACATGAGTTATGGGATTTGGGACAGTTGGAGCATAGGAGTGCAGATGGTGAATATTTTGCAAAGGCAATTAGCGATCTTCTTGAACAAGTGAAATTAAAATTATAGAACAACAGCCAAAGATACAAGCAAAAGGCAAATTTGAAAAGGCGGGAGGTATAATTCAACGTAGGATACCTGGTATTAGCACACCTATGCAACGAAAGGTTTCCTGAAGGTGAGTACAACAAGTTGAAATGGAAAAAGATCAGGCCTTGTAGGATTCTTTGGAAATTTTCTGCAAATTCTTATGAATGGCAGTTACCCCAGGTATTGGAATTTCACACATTTTTAACGTAGCAGACCTGTACCCATACATTGTAGTAGAGGACAAAGACAGTTCGAAAAAGATGAAAATGGGACACCCAGAAAGAGAATGATACGTGGATTAGACAAACGCCCCCAACAAAGCCTCTAGAGATCAAACATATCCTAGATACCTAGGTGGCTAGATGGACTCGATGGAAGGAATATTTGTAGTACCTAGTCAAGTGGAAGGGTCGTCCTATTGAAGACAGTTCTTGGTTAGATGCTGGCTAGATTCAAAGTGTCGGGTACTCTATTTAAGAGATCATGGATAGGAGCCATGAATTTCATTTACCCCGGGAGCATGATGCAGGAGCATCCGAATGAAGAGGCAACAACTGGGAGATGTTTCTTGTTATTTTTATTTTCATTTTATTTTGACAAATAGAGAGGAAAACACTTCAAGTTTCTATTTCATTTAGTTTCATTTTGTGTAATTTCAAATTAGGGTTGAATCAGCCATTATTATTTCTTAAATTAGTCAAATAGATTAAGTTAGGATTAGTTAAGAACTGTTTGAAGAAACTGTTGAGCAACTGTTTCATAAATTATAAATAGTTCCTCGAACTATAAAAGAAATTGCTAATGATGTATTGAAAAGGAAAACAAGAGAGAAGAGTAGGGAGTTAGCCAAATGAGAATGTGATTGTAAGCCATGGGCAGGTTGTAAGTAGTGGCCATTGATATTAGAAGATTAGGGTGAAAATGTTTATTTATACATAGATTCAATTCCAAACTGTATAAATGCATGACTCAAACTTAGAATGTTAAATTATGTGCATATCAGAGATTACGTGTAATAGTTGAATGTAGGCGGAGTCATGCAGCGGATCAACGAAGTATGAAGAATCATGAAAATAACCTGAGTCATAGAGAAACATTAAAGAAATAACATAAAACCCAGACCAAAAGGAAGAGCGAAGAGGTGAGGTGTCGGCGTACAGACACTGTTGGATCTATCAGATCAATGGATAGGGCTCCGTCGCATATAATTGAAATATCGTATTGCAATGTTTTGTCCACAAGGAATGAACCTTGGGCCACTGGAACCAGTGACTGCGACTTGCAACGAGCGATATCATCACTGACCATTGGATCGAAAGGTTGGATCAATGGTGTAGGATTGTTGTGGAGTATCACATTGTAACAATCCAAGAGGGAGTGATTTAACCTTGGCAATAATGATTCTGACTTGTGATTGATGTGATTATCGATATGGTTTCATCGTAAAACCCCATGGTGACGTATCGACCGAGAGGGAATGTGACATGAGAAGCTAAGCGGACCTGAGAAGGAATAGGCACCATTGTATAATGTTTGGAATCTGACTTATCACATTTTGGAGGAGAAGAGGATATATTGTATGACCACGGCCAGCCCCAATTGCGATTAGCGATAAAGGGGAGCCCTCGAGAAATGTGTGAAGACTATAGAATAAGCGGGGAAAGGTGTGTTACCTATGTTTATGTGTATTTTCCTTTATAAAAGTTTTATAATAGTTATAGCACCGAATTGAAGGTTTTATGTGGTAAACCCAAAAGAATCAAGGTTAAAAGGGAGTGGTTATATATATGTGGGAGTAAGGATTTGAAGGGTTATAAGGGGTTGTAGAGTTCCGATAGTAAGAGACGATGAAGGGCAATGGTGGGTTACTATAATGAATCATTCCACAGAGACTGGTTAAAGCACCATAGCCATTACAGTTTTAATATTGGTTCACACAGATATTGGACAGCATCACATTTCATTGGTGCCTAATGGTTTTTACCTATATTTTCCCTATATATACTGACAACACTAATTTCATGTGAATTATTTGGCCTTGTACTAACCATCGCATAGATTAAGCATCCTATTGCATTAGCATATGAAACACAAGACATATACTACTTTTATTCATCATTACTAGGACACAATCCTGAAGAATATTGAAATGGGAAGATAATGGAATTTGAGTAGGTTCCACATTAGTCATACCGAATCTTAGAAGTATTTTCTCCACATACTTCTATTGTGATAACCACAACTTACCATTTTTCTTGTCTTTGTGTATCTCCATGCCCAAGATTCGTTTTGTTGCTCCAAGATCCTTCATTTTGAAAGTCCTAATGAGTTGAGCCTTTAACCTATTGATATCAACCATGTTTTTTCTTGCTACAAGAATATCATCAACATATAACACCAAAATAATGAATATTCCATTTTCCAACTTTTGAAAGTAAACACAATGATCATACTCACTTCTAGTAAAATTGTGGCTCATCATGAAGGAATCAAAATTATTGTACCATTTCCTGGAGATTGCTTTAGACCATATAACAACTTCTTGAGTTTGAAAACAAAACTCTTGCTTTGGTTTTGAACAAACCCTTCTGGTTGTTCCATATATATCCTCATCCAAATCTCCATGTAATAATATTGTTTTAACATCTAGTTTCGTTGACTCTAGATGAAGTAATGAAACTAGTGCCAACATAGCTCTAATTGAACAATCTTAACAACTGGTGAAAAGATTTCATGAAAATCAATACCTTCCTTTTGAGAATATCCTATTGCAACCAGTCTTGCTTTGTACTTCTGAATAGTATTATCAACTCCTTTCTTTAATTTGTAAACCCATTACAATTGAAAACTAACATGTCGTTAGGAAGTTCCACCAAATCCCATGTCTTGCTTCTTTGTAAGGCTTCCATTTCCTCTTTCATTGCTACTTTCCATTTATCACTATCAGATATTTCCATTGCTTCCTAATAACAAACAAGTTCTCCATCATTAGAAATTAAAGCAACAGATGTAACAAAATCATCATACCTTTTAGGAAAGATCTAATCTACAGTAGACCTTCATATAATTTGTTGCGGTATTTCCTAAATTTCCTGAAAAATTTATGCATCCTCATCTTCTTTTTTAGGAGTTTCTTCATGAAAATCTTCATCATCCTCCCCCTTGAATATGATTTATTTTCTAATTGAACTTGATGAATTTGTGGTACTTCTACCTGTTTTGTTTCACTATCTACATCTGATTTTATGAGTGACAATTCATCAAATATGACGTCACTGTTAGAGATTATTTTGTTGGTAGTAGGATCCCACAATCTATATCCCTTAAATCCATCAACATATCCAACAAAGATTATTCTTTTTTATTTTGAATCTAAATTAGAACATTGATTCTTTGGAATAAGAGCATAGGCATCACAACAAAAAATTTTAAGATTTGAATGATCATAAGGTTGACCTGTCCATACCTCTTCTAGAATATTATAGTTAATTACAGTTGATGGTGACCAATTTACCAAATAACACAATGTAAGAACTGATTCTTCCCATGATTCTTGATGCAACTTGGCATTGTTGAGCATACTCCTTTCTCTCTCTAGAAGATTCCTATTCATGTGCTCAACAACACCATTTTGTCGAGGAGTATAAACCATGTTTTTGTCTTTCGATCCCAACTTCCTTGCAATAATTTTCAAAATCCTTTGAAGTAAACTTGGATCCATTGTCATTTTTCAAACATTTAATTGACATGCCAATTCTCTTTTCAACCAAATCTCTATACTGCTTAAAAGCATCAAATACATCATATTTTCTTTTTAGTAAATAGATCCACACCTTTCTACAGTAATCATCTATAAATTTTAAAAAATATGGAGATCCTCTAAAAGAGACTTTAGGAGATGGTCCCCAAAGATCTGAATGGATATAATCAAGGATACCATTACTAACATGTTTTCATGTTTTAAATTTATGTCTATATTGCTTTCCATAAATACAATGCTCACAAAAATTCAAATTCAAATATTTTAGGCTTGTAAGTAACTTATGATCAACCAATACCTTCATCCCATTCTCGCTCATATGACCCAAGTGTTGATGTCATAAATGAGTAGAGTCACTTGCACCTTCAAATGATACTATTTCATGATCTCTTTCTATCCTTCCTTCAAGCTTATAAAGGTTACCGAACCTTTTAGCCTTCATGTCTACCAAGATGTCATTCATCACCTTCATAACCCCATCTTGAACTGTACATTTATAACCAACATAATTTAACACTCCCAATTATATTAAGTTATTTCTAAGCTCAGACACATGCCTCACCCATGTTAACGTTCTAACAACACCATCATACATTTTAATATTGATACTACCAATCCCAACAGTTTTTCATGTAACATCATTACCCATGAAAACCACACCATCATCAATAGATTGGTATGAAAAGAACCAATTCCTATGAAGAAAAATATGATGGGAAGCACCAAAATCTAGAAACCAATTATGATGATGTTAAGAAATAGTAGAAGTGGACAATACCTCATCAACAATACCTACACCAGTCTCAATTGAATTAACTTCCTTTGTAGAGTCCTTTTAGCAGCTTGCTTCTTTCTTTTCCAACAATCCTTCTTAAGATGCTATGATTTGTTATAGTACCAACACTTCAACTTACTCTTCTTGCCTCTTGACTTCGATATTGATGTACCTCTCGAATTCTGATATTTTTCTTTTGATTGACCACTTGCCACTATTTCTTATGATGTTGAGGTTTCAAGGATAGATTTTCGTCGAGTTTCCTAGGACAATAAATCCCCCACAATAGCATCAAGGTCAATGGTGTCGATAGAACCAAAACTTATAGGGGTTACAAAATGATCCCAAGACTCAAGAAGAGGACACAATAGTGTAATTTCATTGGCTTCGCCTTTGAGATTTACATCTATACTAGACAACTGACATAAAAGAGTATTGAAAGAATTCAAATGATCAGATATTTTTTTATTCCTTCATCCACAAATTGTATAACATCTACTTCAAGTAGATTATGTTTGTCAAGGACTTCATCATATAAAGGATTTCTAACTTGGTCCATAAGCCTACAACTATTTTCTCTCTAATGATGTTAAACAACACATCATTTGCAAAACACAAACGAATAACATAGAGGGATCTTGCATCCATGTCCTCCCAACCATCATTATCCATTCCCATGGGCTTCTTTTCCCTACCTAGAAATGCGTTTGACACTCCTTACTGCATGATGATATCCTGCATATTAACCTTCCATAGCTCAAAGATATTAATCCCATTGAACTTTTCGATTTCAAACTTCGCACTCTATATCTCCACCATTAACACAAACTTTTCCCAAAAAATATAATACCACTTGTTGAGTTGAGTAGTGAAAGCATAATTTACAAATAAATTTAAATTGCAGAAAATAATGGAAAATAAACAAGATAGTAGAAAAATTAAACACATAAATTGACACAGTGTTTTACGTTGTAAAATCCTCCTTGTGAGGGAAATATCCATGGGAAATGATAATCAATATTCTTATTATTCATGGGAGGTTTACAACAACCAACTCATAGGCATATATTATCGAACCATTCAACCCACTCTCCATTCGTTTTATGTTTTCTTATTGCCTCTATAGGCTTACATGTATGAATAGAAACTTGTCAAATGTTTTCTAAATCCGTCCACAACTTTCAAAGTAATTACATAATAAATTGTTTACATAAAACAAAAAAATTTCCTGTTATGTGTTTTTTCCAAAAAACTTAGATTAGGAAAAACAAACCAAACCAAAGGAACCAATTTTAGCTATTATCCCAGGAATATGGAGAAATAGTTGGAAACTTCTAACATGTATGCACTGCATGTATAAGATAAACACAATAAAATGCATTTTTTGAGCTATTAGTATGTACAAAATATACAAAAAATTGAAATTAATGGTAATGTGATTTTAATAAAGTAAATAATGTTACAAAGATAGCACTAAAAATATTTGAAAAGATAAAATGATGACATAAAGAAGAAAAATGCAGTGCAAACATGATAGGTGTATAATCAACAACGAACAAGAAGATTGTGATATGCTACATCCTTGTACATTATAGTATTATTTTTCATATTTGAATTTCCTTTTAACTTAACATTAGAGCCACCATATTAATCAAAACAATTTTGTAATACCTAGTACTAGCTAGAATGAACAACTTAAAAGTGCACCAAAAGAAATGCTAACAATCTACTTGAACTCTTCCCCAAAGATGAATATATAAGGAGAAAATATTGTTGGACAGTCCAATTAAAAAAATTCTAATGGAATGTCATCCTTAATGATCCATTCATGGTCAGCTTTTGACATTCTTCATTTTTTAAATTTCAATTATTTTCTTGATTAAACTTCTATCATCTTTTTGCATGCACACACCAAGTGATTATATTGACAACTTATGGAATCAGGTTGATAGTCTTAAAAGTAAACATGACTCTTAGTTTAATGAGATTCTTGTAAAAAATATCATTTCAGTATAATAGACCCTCTTTCACATATAAAACCATTATCATCATAGACCCCCAATAACTTCAGCTTTCATTTAGTGCACCACATCAATTAATACTCGATATTTTCTATGTTGTTAATGGGTGAAACTACAACAAAAACATATCCTACACAATAAAATGTGTAAATTCATATCATAATTAACGAGAAATTAGTTATCAACATGTACTTAATTTTATTATCTATTTAGATCTAGATTTTAACCATTATCTTGATACCTAAATACACAATGATTTGAAAAACATAAACACACACACACACACACACACACACACATATATATATTATTTGAAAGCAATTGAAATGTTACCTTCTCTAATAAGGTCAAAAACTTGATCACCTTCAGATGACATTATAGTCTCTATGATTCCAGCTCATTGAAGCTTACAAGTGATATTTTCCCCTTTGCATTAACTTCAATATGTTGCCAAGCTTTCACATACATATTGTTTTCACAAACATCATTGAATTGTGTGTCCTATATGCAAACATGACAAAAACAAGACTCTTCTCTTCTACAAGATGCAAACACATTTCTATACTCTTTTGTTTTAATTAAATACAATTTTTGTGTCTCTTCCACTATTCCATCTTCATATGTAATCAGTTTATCCATATCTTGGACTTCAATATGCCAAAAGAAACTATAGTGAATTCAAACAAGAATTTAAATATTTTATTTAAAATACAATTTATATATCAAAGATAATCATCAATTGGTTATTTAAAACTAGATATATTTTTAAATTTTTAAAATTTTAAAATTTAATAAAATATATATATACAAGTTAATATATACATATATACCTGCATAACTCCTTGATGGGTTAGTCTCATGGCTTAGTGCAACAATGCACCATTGAACAAATTGTTGAACTGAAACAAGTCAAGTTACAGAGTGGTCCATTTGATATCTTCTAAGTGCTCATTTTATACATGCCCCTATGCCATCATGTTCTCCTTTTCCATTACTAGTTTCAAAGAAATTCCAACAATGTTTAATGTTGGTTTTCATATGAAGACAACAAAACCAAAAGAATGATCATGAAGATTTGAATTGACCTATGCATTCATCTGATCATGTCCAATGTTTATTCAATTTTATTTCATGACAATGAGTCATAAATCTTATTAAAACAATGTTGTACAAAATGTTTATCATGTGTACGATCATCGTTGTTATAAAAATGATATTTTTTAATAACATGTCGATTTTCGCTGGTGCTTTCTATATGATAAACAATTTTTTTTATCATGTCTATATAGAACATGAACAATCATAGAGACTTGGTCAAAATGACAATATTCACACTGTATTTCATTTTGTGCAACAAATGTGTAATTTTCTCCAAAATGAACTATCGAAAAAATGGTCTCTAGTGGAAAAATTTCACGAGACTTTTTGAATTGCAAATCCTGCCATCGAGCTCTATGAGAATGCTTGGTTTATTTATAATTTTTTGTCTCAAACTTCTTCAAAAAATCTATCATAGAAATTTTTTCTTCTTGTAAATCAATCCTTCTAACACTTGTACTATTACATGAACCAATCAATGTATGGATATATTCATATCTCTTCCATTCCACTTTTATGTTGGAAAATGATTGATCATTCATATCAATAAGATATTTTTTGTGAAACAAAGTCAAATTTCCACAATGATTACAATTTTTATCACCAACACATTTGTTTTGGTAAATTTATTCATGATTATCTCTTCCACATGGAATTTGGGATATGAAATAATGGATAGTGAAAGGAGGAAGTGAGTTTTTCCAAAATATTTTACCAAAATTATGGAAGGTGACATAATATAATTGAAATTCCACATCATAATGATAACAACAAGTGTCGCCCATGGGGCTTTGGATTGAAGTTGAATGGGTGCACTATTAAGGCACTCCTTGCGATAGGTCACTGGTTCAAATCCCCCGTGGGTGATTACCTATAAAAAAAAAAAGATAACAACAAGTGTCACGTACCATGATAGGATTAACATAACATGGTTTTTGTTGCACAAAAGTGTTGATTGAGACATTAATTCAATGATTCTCTTCTTTGAACTTATTAAAAAACTCTATTTGAGTGGTGTCCAAGATATGTTTTACATGTTCTTCATACTGATTGTGTGTTATTCTTCACCGTGTCACATCCCTTACTTTTGGTGAAACACGTGAAATTTTCATCCAACATTCATATATTATTTTTTTAACATCCTCTCCAACTCTATCTTTGTATGGTTTCCTACAAATAACTGTCCAACAAGCAAGCTCATCATTTTCATCTATTTGCAATCGAAATTTCCTATGCTTGTGCAATGTTTTTTGCGAGGCCCGTAATTCTTTTGCCATATATTTTACCAAATGATTTTCTTTAGTACCTGATGAAATCATTGCTATATGTATTTCTCTACGTGTATCTAAATCACTTTCTTTCTAAATCTTCCAATTGATTTTAGAGCACTATTTATATTTTGAATCACATTTTCCTTTACATTTTTATCAATCATTGATTTTTGAATGCCTAATAGTGTTGTAGCTTCTTTTAATTTCTTCGATGTTAAGAAATCTATCAAAATTTGATCTTGAATTGTCACATTTTCATCATTGAAGAACTTATCAATAATGATCTTAACACAATATTGCATAACATGGTCAACTATTTTATCCCATTATGTGTCAATGTCAACATTTTCTAACATCTCATCATCGATATTGATTTCATCTATCATATGAAAATTTAATGTAAATGAGTATAAATATACACTAAATAATTAAATTAAAAAATAGATTTTATGAACGTGAAATTAATAAATATGTATAATTTCAATAATACATGACATATATATACATACGTAAAGGTGGTTCAACTTCTTCTTCACTTTCTCTTTCAACATTTTCAATCTAATCCTCAATTCTATGAGGAAAATCTCTCTTTGTTTACATTGCAAAATATTTCTCAAATTAGTTCATCAAGTAAAAATTAAATTACACAATACACTATTAAATTTTAAATATCATTTATAATATCTACATTTACATACTTGATTCAGCTTCTTATTGAGATTGATTTTCCCTTTCAATATTTAAGCATTCTTCCTTCTTTCTTTTGAAAAAATTTCTTGAGTATTCTCCACAAGCATCAATGTCTCTTATTTGAACATGTTTCCTGTTACAATTTCTTTGATTCCCTATGGTAATTCAACCTAAGTAGATTTTTAAAATCAAAGCCAAAAATGTCACATTCAAAATCATGTCCAGAAAATTCACTTTGAAAATTGAATATAAAAAACTCACTTTCAAAATCCAGCCAAAAAATTCACTTTCAAAATTTAGCTCAAAAAATTCATTTTAAAAGTCTAACCCAAAAAATATTTATGTCCAAAAATTAGATTCAAAGAAGTTTGGTATTCAAAAGATGCACATAAAGAATGTAAGTGCGAAAATGTTGTTTTTGCCGAGTTTATTTAGAGCATTCAGTCAAAATGGTTATATCGGAGGGTAGCATCGTTTCAATTTCACAAACGACAGAAAATATGGATAGGTTTCTTGGCCGATTTTTTTTAAATTTCGGCTGAAAAACTTTTTCCATTATTTTGATGTACATTCACAACAAAAAGAAATTTGGCTGAAAAGATATTTTTTTCGGCTGAAAAACTTTGTGCTACCTTGGGTTATCTATGATGATGGATGATGAGAGACTAAGTTGAAGACTATTGGAGTTTAGAACCCTAGCCTATGACCTTGTTCGTGTTGTTTGTGGACCACAATTGACCTAATTTATCCTTTTTCCATAGTCGAGTCATAGCCCCAACTTGGGGGTGATGTGATGTTGAGAGCATTGGAGCAATGTGGTTTAAAGTTAGGTGGAATGTTTGAGATCTACAGTTAGTTAATGCTAAAAGATATATGTCCTTATTGTATTTTATGTGGATGTCATGTTTATCATATGAATACATGTTGTTATAATTTGCATATGTTTTCTACACTAATATGATGTCATAATTATCATGTTATTGTTGCATATCATGTTAGCCTACATTAGGCATACAAGAAAAGTGCATAGCTATGGTGCTAGGGGTACTTAAATGAAGGGGTTAGACCGAGTATGGTGTCCACAATATGTTATAGATAAATAAAATGATTATGGTTGTTATGGAAGCCTAGAGGGGAATAACTATCTAGGGTATCAAAGTACTTATAGTCCATCTTTAAGAAAAAAAATGGATTTAAGATTTTGTAGATGTAGTAATACCCATTGGGGTGCTACAAAGTAGTATCAAGAGTGGAGGTTACAACATTTGGGATACATAAACAGAATATTTACTTGTAGAAGACAAGTTGCATGATAAAAACTCCTATAACGAGAAATTAGAAAAATTTAAAAATTTGTAATTATGTTCGAGAATTGTGAAAGGAGAGTGGAAATGAATAGAAGTGAAGTTATATAGGAACTAATTGTACATTGATCACTAGAGAATTGAAGTGAAGTTATATAGGAACTAATTGTACATTAATCACTAGAGAATTGATATTATTAGCCCCCTTCTTAAAATTATAAAATTGGGCATAAATGTCCAAATCTGGACCAAATTCAAAGGATGTATTAGTTTGAAAATAATAAATTGACAAGTGAATATTGCTGATATTTTTCTAGATTTTAATATGTAAAATATAGGAAATGTCTTACATATCAAGTAGAATATCAATTCGTTATCAACCCGTAATCATCTCAAGTAGAATATCAACCCGTAATCAAAATGGAATTATGAGAAACCTTTTGCATTGTCAACTTCCTCTAATATCTACGGTCGAAAAGATAGTGCCATAACATAGTGCCATGATGGCATCGCTTCGTTGATCTGCAACAACATTTGACTTGGAGTCTCCTATATCTTCATCATTGCATTTATTCCCCGGGCAGATGAATTCAACGCAGATAGTGTAAAGAACAATCTGCCCTTCTTTCTAGATGAGCAGCCGCTGTTTCCAACATTTTGGTGAAAAACAAATTACGCCATTATCAGCCGAAGAGTAATGAATATGTACGTTGCGATATGCACTCGCGAACGATTTCAAATCCAAAAATAGATATCTCACTCTTTGCAACTGTGGGTTTGATGTATCTCGACAACTAACGGGTTCATTCAACGTAATCAATAATAACTTTGCTGTGGGGCGTTAGTTACATATTGGCTGGACTTATATATACCTTATTGAATTTTCCAGCTGACAATTTATATATGATTCTATACCAACCTTTAATACCTGCATGCAACATTCAATGTCTGCATGGAGTTACGTTTACGTTATTGAATTTAAATTATCAAACAACTTATACGTAGTTCTCTATGCAACATTCAATAATATACTATTAAATAGTTATTAATAACCTGAAAGCAATCTACGTAGCTCAATCAATATGGAATAGAAGTCTCCCAAAGTTATCTTCTAATTGTGCCAACCATAATCTCTATTTGTTAGCGCCAGCAGATAAGTACTAACTGGCTGAGGCTAAAGCTTCTTCGTAATGCATGAACTTTATTTGGAAATTATCTTAATTTAAAAGTGATTGGTTCTTAGTATTTCAAGAAGAAAACTCATGACAGGTAGATTACTTGGTGATAGGTTATTTTGTTAAGGTATTTTTTTTGTGTGATTGTCTTTCGATTGTGTACAAAAATTTATTAATATTAAAAGAATTGGTGTGGCTGAGATGTATCGAGTTATTTTTTTTAGATGTTTCGTGATTTTTCACTTATTACATGCGGATTTTTTTAGCCATTTATAATTAATTTCACTAGAGATGTAATGATTTGTAGGGATTAGGTCATGGTTTTTTTTAAGTTAAGTTCAATATTAACAATTTACATGTGGGTTTTTTGTTAGCTAAATGCTAATTTATATTTTTAAGTGATTTTGATAGCTTAGATGTGTTGTTTCTTAGTCGAAAGAAAGTTCAATATTAATTTCACTATTTAACAATAAAAGACATATGGATCCTTTACAACTTAAATGCCCCTAAATCACACTTTTCTTAATTAAAAGAAGGTTCATAATTAATTTCACTATTTAACGTTCATAGATGATAGGATTTTTTTATTTATTTTTACAACTTAAACCTCGTTAGGTTGAGCTTTCTTAGTCAAAGGGTAGTTAAAGATTTGATTATAGGTTATATGATTGGTACTTAAGATTGATAATTAATTTCAGATCCAACGATCTTAAGTCTACTTATTTTAAGTTTTGACTTTCTTTTTTCTTAAATATGAGGATACAATTCTAAATTTTTAATGTATTTCTCAATCTATAAATAGATTCAACTTCTAAAATTTCTTCAGGACACTGAGTCTATTTCAACTTCTAAAATTTCTTCAGGACATTGAGTTGTGTAGATTACATAGTTCAAACTTATAATTTCAACAAATCCCTATTATATTTTGGGTCAAGTTGACTAGAAAATATGCCAACAAAAATCAAAACATAAAAGAATTAGATTATGCTAGATCTTTACACTAATATGCATGTCTATTTTAGAATAATCTATCTCTGAAGTAATTATGCTATTTTTCCACTTTTAATTAAATTCGTTGAATAAAAGAGAAGTTCATATTAACATATTTCATATGAACATGAGGTATGGTGGTGTTTTGGGCATGAAATATACTTGGAATGAAAACATGAGAAACCCTAAGGACTTCTCCCCCATTCTGTGCATTTCATGGATAGTAAAACTATTTATTATGGGGGTCCTCACCCCAAGGGAATCAAAGAGGGTCAAACCACTTGGTAGGCTTTAGACTACTTGAGGTAACTCTTGGCCCTTATCGCTTTTATATATATATATTATATATATATATATATATATATATATATATATATATATATATATATATATATATAATATATATATATAATATCATTATGTTAATTCATTTTAAATTATAATACTAATAATATTAATAATAATTTAAAAATAAAGTTCGATTATTTAATTTTTATGATTCTTTTAATCTTGGCAATATGATGTTTTTTTGTGACTAGACTATGCCTAGGTCAAGGAAACCTACTTATTGGATGGAAGAAGAACAATGAATCCACAATCAGATGACTATGAATAAATCTGGATTGTGCTTGGTGAGATGTATTATAGCGTAGGTATTTTGATGTCTATTGAAGTTTACCAGTCATTTAATTTATATGGTTGCACTAGTAATAGACATTATTAAATTGTTAAACTTGATATATTATTGCTTGGAAGTACTTTTATGATGCAGGGTCGTGTGACTTAGAGGGAAAAAAATTTCAAACATATTCCAAAAATAAAAATAAAAAAATCTATAGGCAAGGGAGTGGGGTCCTTTAGCCAGCAATTTCTATGCTTTCCTAGTTTAGGATAAGAATAGAATTATGAATAAATCATGCTAAAATAATTTCTTATGGATAAGCTGTAACAAAGCTTTATGCTTTAAACCACTTTATGTAAAAGCATGCTTTTGTAAAGGATAATGGCCGAGAAAGGCTTTATCTATTGATTATAAATAAATGATGGGAGGCTCATAGTTGAAGTCGAGACCGAAAGAATTATCATCTAAAAACATCTCTTTATATTCATTTGAATTAATGGTTTTCTGTTAATTGATAATTGTATGCATGTATCTGTCCAATTACTTTCTTCTGAGTTTGAAAATCAATGAATTCGCCTTATTTCGAATTAATGCTTAAGCTGAAGCCTTTAGAATTGTTTTTCCTTCATATCGGTGAGCACAAGCTTCCTGAATCATTTTATAGAGTTCCGTGGTCAAACTCTATTTTATACAGAGAAATCGTGATATTTCCTTAGCCAGAACATAGTTACGGACTTGAAACTTTATTGGATTTGGTTCATACCCTTATCGGGTCTGAACCGATATCGCAATATTGCAAGTAGAGCGGGGAAGGGATCTTTGGAACCACCAAGTGTTGAAGCCCCGACAGTCCGGACCCAAAACATTATAGAGAAGGGTGGAAAGGGTGTCGGTTCCACAAGTGTATCACATTGCAAGTTTGGAGTGGGGGAGCAATTCCTTGGAATAGCAGGATCGCCAATTACGATCTTTGATATATACATATATATCATTGCATTGAAGGAAGGAAGGAGGAAGCGCCATTAAAAGTGTTGATAGTGTATATTGCGTATAACGCGATACTTTGAATATAAAGGTGATGATAGTGTTAATTCTTCGGAATTAACATAAATATTGTTTATAGGCCACGATAGTGGTTCTAAAGCGTGATAGTGAATTTTGTTCCTTTGGAACAAAACCTCTGTAGATCATGTATATTGTGTTATAAATGCATTTTTACTTATTTAAAAGCAACGATAGTGTATTACTATAATTCCTTTGGAATTACAGTCCCGATAGAGGATAAGGGCCTCTGTGAGGAATGCTATTGATAAGAAGGGTTGGGTGATCAGAGGAGAATCCCTGAGGCTGTTAGTTAACAGTAAATGACTGATATGGCAATACAAAGAGAGGGAGAAATTTGGCCTAATATTGAAGAAATTGTAGCCATATTTGAAAGGTTGTCTATATCGCATGTACCCAGGCCACCATTAGTGGTATCAGAGCCCCCTTTTGATACTGAATTGAATCTCAAAAGAAAGAGAAGGAAAGTTAATATTGCTTTCAAAGTTGGAAGAGGACAAGGACATGGACATGGTGGAAGAGGACGACCTATTGTAAACGTTGAAGTAATGGAAGTTGTGCAACATATGCAAGCTAGATTGGATCCATTAATAACAGGCACAAATATAGATATAAGAAGATTTCAGCGTAAATCACATTAGGTAAGACATTTGCCGACGCGTTTCGAACCAACTAGTGTGGTTCATCGTCAGGACAAGTTGAGGAGACAGATCTAATCCAGCACTTTAAATAGTTCGATCAGAGATTCCAACAGCTAAAACCAATTAACGTCTAATTTTGACCCAAGGACCTTATTACTTTATTAATATTCTAATTAATATTATTATTCCCAATATTTATTATTTTATTAGTAGAAATCAGTTAAATTAGGTAAAAAATAAAATACATTAATAGTTTTAATAGTTTATTTATTTATTTAAGTTCCTAAAAATAATTATATATAAAACCCTTTAACCATAATATTAATTACTATCCTTCTGGACCAAAGATAAATTAGGTAAAAAATTCCTTATTTACTTCAGGTTAGTTTAAAATTAATTTGTTACAATATTTAATTATATAAATATAACAACCATCACAGTTCGCATATCATAATAATAGAATATTAATATATACTAATGTATAATACTACAACATAATGTATAGTAAAAAATAAATAATACGAACACACTAACAATATATACTAATATACATAATATAATCAATATAGCTATAACTCCTTAATATTTATTATTATAATTAAGGAATGAGGCGAATAAATACCCTAAAGAATTAACCTAAAACCTTAATAATACTTATATACCAATAAGAAATAAATAATGAAAATATATAATATATAAAAGTAATGCATAGAGGTAACAAAAAGTAACCATTATGCATTAATAATAGAGATAATATACCAATATATCATCACATTGCATAGTAATTAAACTATTAACTTATTAAATAAAATATATATGAACACATAATCCTAATAAATAGGAATTAAGGTAAATTAGGTAAAATTATTATTTAAATAAAATAAAACAAAATATAATATATAAAGTATTATAAAACAAAAATCAACCCCTATTTATTTAAGGGTTGCTTAAAATTAATTTTATTACAAAATCTAAGAATATAAATATAACTACAATCAATGGAGAAAAGTCAAAATCGGAGAAAGGAGTTTGTATATGAATATTAATATATACTAATGTATAATAATACAACATAATGTATAGTAAAAAATAAATAATAAGAACACACTATATATTAAAATCACTAATAATAATATATGTATACTACATAAGATCCTATTTCATACTAACCATATATACTAGTATACATAATGAAATCAATATACCTACATTACTTTAATATTTAATATTATAATTAACGAATTAGGTGAATAAATACCCTAAAGAATTAGCCTAAAACCTTAATAATACTTATATACAAATAAGTAATGTACAATAAAATTATATAAAAATAATGCATAGAGGTAACAAAAAGTAACCATTATGAATTGATAACAAAAATATAAATATACAAGTCTATACAGTATATCGTCACATTGCATAGTAATTAAACTATTAACTCAGTAAATAAAATATATATGAACACATAATCCTAACTATTTATAATAAATAAGAATTAAGGTAAATTAGGTAAAATTACTATTTAAATAAAATAAAACAATCTATAATATATCAAGTACCATAAATCAAAATTAATAAGTAATATGAAAATCATGTATATGTTATAATAATAGTAAAATATAAATAAATAAATAAAAATAACACCAAAAAATATTCAATAAAAACACCTCGATCAAGATGGAAAGGGAAGACACGAAGGGGACAAAAACGGGAAAAAAAAGGAAACTAGGATGAAAGGGCAGGGATCGAAGATCTACTGATCTTCCAGCCATCATCTCTGTTCAGATTGACCGGCCTTCTTTCGATTTCAGTGGCTTCCTTGAATTTGCGATGATGGAACTGAGCCACCTTGGCCACGACCTTGGCCTCCTCAATACAAACCTGATGCTTGGTCTTATCCACATGTTCTGCTAACGCTGAAGACTTGGTTCTCCCATGTCTCAGGTTAGCCACACGTTCGTTAATCCTCTGCTGGATGGAGTGTCCCGTTTCCCATATATAGGGTGTCCCACAGGAACAAGGGATCAAATAAACACCCTTCATATCCTTAGGGTTCACAGGATCCTTCACCGATCTGAGGAAGTTTCGAATGGTGTTGAGGGGTCGAGGGAATATCGAATTTCTTAAGGATCCGAGCAATCTTGTCTGTGGTTTCCTAGACATATGGGAGATGGACACCTAGACGGTGCTCCCTCAGTTCTTTCTTGATTAACGCACTTCTGGAGGCTTTGAGAAAGGCCTTCTGACCAAGGCGCCTACTATATCCATTCTCCACGAAGACATCCAGGAGATGGGATCTCTCCTTCTCCAAGCTTTCTTTATCTGAAATCCTGAGGGCACGCGTAGCGAGGGTGTTGAGAACACCAAACTTCTGAGCAGGGAAATGATGGGAATCGGCATGAAGATACTGCTCAGTATGCGTTTTCTTTCAGAACACGGAGTGGGAGAGAGAGTCGTCCTTGTTCTTCGAAATAAGAATATCCAGAAAAGGGAGGCAACCATCGTTCTCTTTTTCCATGGTGAACTTAATGGCAGAGGACTGATTGTTCAAGTGATCTAAGAAATGATCAAGCTCCTCCTGGCCATGGGGCCAGATGACATTAGTGTCATCTACATACCTCTTCCAAAGTTTGGGAAGAAGACGAGCCGAGGCTAGAGCTTTGGCTTCGAAATCTTCCATAAAGAGGTTCGCAACAATCGGGGAAAGAGGGGAACCCATAGCCACACCACAAGTCTGCTAAAAAAACTCACCCTCGAAACAGAAGAAAGTGGAAGTGAGACAGATCTCGACCAGATGAGCGGTATCGGGATCAGTCAAGCGATAGATCACTTCCAAGGCCTCCTTAATAGGGATACAAGTATATAGGGAGACCACATCAAAACTAACCATAATGTCTTCAGGGTTCAGCCTAATATCCTTGAGCTCATTGATGAAGGAAGCAGATTCCTTTACGAAGGATTTAGTACGGGCCACCACGGGCTTCAGCTTAAGGGCCAGAAATTTGGCTAGAAGGTATGTCAGACCACCAATGGTGTTGACAATAGGCCTTAGAGGGGCCCCTTCCTTGTGAATCTTAGGCAACCCATAGATCCTAGGAGCAACCGGACTGGTCTCAATGAGCTTATGGAATAGCGAACCCACCGAGTTGCTAGACTTGATGGCTAGAGCCACTGTCCTGGACATCTTCTTCAGAGGGTTCTTGGGCAGCTTCTTATAACTCCTGCTATTGTGAAGATGATCCAGCATCTTCATACAGTAATCATCCTTATTAAGGATAACCGTAGCCCCTCCTTTTTCATCTTTCAAAATGACAATATCATCATTCTAATTTAAGGACATCAGGGCATAGAGCTCCTCCCTGCTGAGGTTCCTTTGAGGGGGCTTAGCCCTCCTAAGGACGACGGCACAATCTTGCCTACTGGTGTCCTTAATATTGTCAGGGAGATCTCTAATCCCATATTCAGTATCACAAATAATGTCGTCCACCAGGATTCTTCTCGGAGCAAGGGCGAAGTTAAGACCTTTGCTTAAAAGACTAAAAACTGAAGGGGCGAAAGAGAAGCAAGAAAGGTTAAGCACCTTGTTATTCCCAGAGGAAGAGGGAAGGAAAACCTCCTTGCTATTAACTGGAAAGACATTAACAATAGGGCAAGAAAAATCAAAGCTACATGAGCTGACAACCTTATTACTATTCAGACAATTATAATCCTGCATATTGCTATCAATAGAACTATTACCAATACTATCGTTAACTTTATCCTTATCTATATCATTAACCCTCCTACTAATACTAATAATATCCGAATTCTTATTATTGAAGACCTTATTATTAATATCAATATTACTATTACATAGACTATCGATGTTAATTCCTATTACCTAATTTACCTTAATTCCTATTTATTAGGATTATGTGTTCATATATATTTT
>APFE030340459.1:0-23198 GCA_000404065.3 Pinus taeda
GAATTTCAATTTTTTTAATGCATTAAAAATTCGATGGATGAGATTAAGAAATATCTTGATCCTCATCGACGGTCGAGATCATTTTGACGTGGATCACTCGAACTAGCCGTTGGGATTTTCTCCTTTAAATAGGGTGCTAGGGGTCATTTGAGATCAGACTGGATCTCTGAGTTTTGTGCTGAAGAAGCTCTCTTGTAAGCTTTTCTGGTGCCAATAAAGAAAGACTTTGGGGTCGAAATCTTGCTAGTGTTACTCTCTTGAAGTGCTGTGAGCTATTTTGTTTTCTGCATATTTTAATTTTCAACCATTAATAACAGCGTAATGAAGAGTATTGTTGAGCATAGGTATCTTGTTCACTTGCTAGGGTTTGAATGGTATTAGGGTTTCTGAAGTAATGGCAGGTATCTCTATTGCATTAGAGATCTAGTACTGTTTTTTCTCTCTTTATTGATGGTTAAAGTGAGTTGTGCAGGAATATCTTGTCGAAGAAGATCAGTGGGCGTTTGGGGAAGTTCTCGGCTGAACCAGCCAACTCCCACAAGCATTTCTTGTAGAGCCTAGTTAGTTTTGATCCTGGTTTATTATTTAAGTTTGTTTTCTGAATTGCATGAGAGATTTCTAAAGCATTTCATAGCAAATCTGAAGTTCTGAAAATATATTTGATGATAACTGACAAATCTGGCTTTTGTAGAGCTATAATTTTGAAATTTTTGATCAGTTTGCAGGGTTTCATTTTAATTTTTTGCATATATCTTCCGGGTGTTGTTTTCCATTTGCAGGTTGCAGATCTGAGATAAATTTTTTGTGGAAAAATTAAGTTTTGCAGGGTCACTGTTTCACTGCCCTAGGGTTTGTCAGATCTGGAATTTTTTTTTTTACATCAATTTCATTTGCATCCTGCCATATCTCTACCCATCATCGACATTACCATATGCCCCTCAGCTCCATTGATTTTCTACGTATCTCCTCAAGCTTCCTCTGCAGCCACAGAACCAAATCGATTTTCTCTTGGATCTGAAAACGAAATTATATATATATATATCTCATGTGGATCCTTGCTGCCATCGCTTACACACGCAACCTGCAAAAAACGCATCCATAACTTCCCTTGTCGACAGCGTTTCACCTTCGAACCCTCCAGACCTGTGCGTTGGAGCAAATATATTTTTGATTTATGGGTGGAGAGGTCGAAGGGATTGTTTTCCGCCATCCAGCTGCAAACCCACGCCTTTCTTTCTACCATTTCCCAGCAGTCTCTCCTCTCTGCGCAGTTAAAAAAGTCGCGTTTTGAAACCCGTCATCCGAACCCTCCAAATCGAGCTCCTGCGTGCTGCGTCGAATCTGCTCCCATCTGCAGCCTTCCATACCCGCACGTGAACCTGCAAAAAACATAAACCAAATTCGTTTTTTTTTTCTTTTTTTCTTTTTTCTTTTTTTATATGTAAGCTGTGGATTTTAGGTTTGGAGTTTGGCGTAGTTATATGCGTAGGATGATTTGAGTTAGCATAGGTTTAAAATTAAAATCGGTTTCTTTTTTTTTGTTTAGTTTGGTTATGTATAGTTTAGTTTAGTTACATTTCAATTTTTTTTTAGTTTTAGTTTTATTATATATATGCGTTATGCTCGTTTAGATTTAAATTTTTGAGTTTGATTTTATTTAAAAAGCAAAATTCATAAAAAAAAAGGGTTTAGGGTTTTAGCTTAGGGTTTTAGATTTTAATTTTGATTTTTTTTAGTTTTAGTTTTAGATTAGATTTAAATTAGATTTTTCATTTTTTTAGACTTTGTTTAAAAATTTAAAAATCATAAAATTTTTGGGAAATATTTTGCCAGATGAAGTCTTAGCTCGGGATTTTTTCACGTTCTATTTTTCTTGCTGAGGCTAAAATTTTGATGTGGGATTAATGTTTATCATCTTTTATGTGATTTGGCATGCTTGAATGTGATATCTGGTTAATGTTCAAATTTACATGGTTGTATAGCTTTATCTTTCGAAGTTTCAAAATTGCTAGATCATCATTAAAGCATTGTGAAATTACTGGATATCTTGCATTATTCAAAGTTATTTGTAGATAAATGATTGTTGTGCACGGTTTACATTTCTGCAACATCTAGTAAGTAATCGTTTAAACATCAAACCCATAAGGCACTGGCCCATTAAATTAATAAAATCAATTTAGTGCTTGTTTTTCATGTCTCCCAATCCAACTGGTTCACAGTTGGTCGACCATTTCCTTACAGGGTCTACCCCCCTTAGCCGCGGGAGACACGCTTAAACAGAGAGATCGGGGATCAGAGTGACAGCCCCCGGTCTGAGCATTGCCGTGACAATCTGTGCGACAAAAGGTGGAAAAATCAAGCCCGGGACACCTCATGTACCACAATTGCTCCCTCGTATACATTATAAAACCAAGTGTCGACTTCCCTTTTATTAGCTACCCTTCTACCCCAACATGTGGCCCAGGGTTGCCCCTTCTCATCCCCTACTTCATTCACCTCTCTGTCACATACCACCACCTTTTGCAAGATGTACCTTCAATATATTATGCCCTTTACAAGTAGAAACCTCCTAATGGGATTCTTGGTTAACCCCATTTGGAGTTTAGGAGACATTGGCACATTCTGAAGCCCATTATGGAAGGGCAGGCCATTATGAAGTCCCCACCTATGGTCCATGATTGGTAACCTCATTTACTTGATTTCTCTAATGACTTGTTGTACTACAAGGCTAGGGGATGCATTGGATCTTATGCAGGATTGCAGATGGTCTCCATCTTGGGTTTGGTCTCCCTATATGGGGTCTTAATTCACCAGAGGACTACATCGGCACATGTAGGGTGCGTGTTGAGAGCCATTAGCCTCCACAGCAGTAGACAGCACTCCATGGATCCATGAGGATGCTCAGAGATGCTTGAGGTACTCCCATTGTACGAGGATGATGCACCTAATTCACCTTTGCCCAGTCGGCCCTAGAGATGTACCATGCACTTGGCAGCTGACCTAGGACTTGTAGGATGATGTGGCATCCCCTACACAATCATCAGAGCTCTTGCAGACAATCTACAAGCATCCTTGACTCATTTGGATACGCAGGAGGTTATTATTGTGCCCCCACACCCATTGGGAACACCACAAGTTTATTGCTTGGAGAAAAAGGGCCCAACCCCTTGTCCACCACTTTTGAGGATCGTATTCTTCATTATGGCACCTGTGGACCTCATCGGGCCTCTTAGAGGGCCCTACAACATGCATATATTATTATTTGACCTCCTGAGAGGCTTATTCTTTCATTGATGAGCTAGTTTGGTGGGCTTGTCACCAAAGGTTGGATTATTAGAAAATTATTTTTTTCTGGGCTTATGTAGGCCAAGGAGGCTAATTCGAACTCTTCATTAGTGTATAAATACAAGTGAGGTGATTTCATTTACTCATCATAACTTTGGATTGGATCTCTTCTCTCTCTTGAGAATTTCGTACTTTTTCTTAGTGGATGAACGGGAGCTTTATGCATGAATTTTGATGTGTGGATTTGATCTATCTTATCTTGGATTGTCTCTCTTGTCAAATTGTGGATGGTGATATATTCTATTACATGTAAGTACATGCTTTTAACATTATTCTTGTTTTACTTGTTCATATACATTGGACTGGGATTTTCGCTATACTTAGCGCTAATTGCTGCATGCATTTACTGCTTTAAATTCTAGAATTTGTCTCTATTATAGCATCTCAATGTATGTGTCATGTAATGTGAACGAAATCTCCTAGGGGTAATTTTATTAACGAATTGATCTTGATAAGCCATCACCTTTTGCACATTGAAGTACAAAAGCTGCAAGATTGCTTCTCTTTGACCTAGAAGGCTAGCGAAGTAGTCTTGAGGCCTCCTCGACCAAGAACCAAAGGTCCTCACTCATATTCATCATAGACTCCATTCTCCCAAGACTAAGGCTCTGATCTACCAAAAGGTGGTCACCTTAAACCAACTTCTTTCACCTTTTCTTGGGTCTAGCCAAGTTGGGTCACCTAGGGCATCATTTTCCTGATGAACTAGCCTTCCAAAAAGTTTGATCTCCTAGCCCCTCCTGCACTGGTTTTTTTTCAATACCTCCTCCAAATTTGAGGCCATTTCGACGGTGGAATCGTGAGAAAAGTCAAGCCCTAGCTTTGAGATCAAACTTTTCCCTGTCATCCCCAAAGGCTAGTACCTTATTGGATCAATCCAATACCTTTAAGTGAATATTCTTTCTTTGATCCTTTCCCCTACCTTGTCTAGGCTAAGGACACCATTGGTTGCTAAATGCCTTCCTCCTGACCTAGACTGGGTCCACTTGGTCTCATGTGGTCCCATTCCTTTAGAAGACAAATCTTCAAGATCCATCTGGGATACCAATTTCAACAAGGATTTTAGAGATTGGGAAACTCCTTTACAAGTCATATCCCATAAACCTAACCCTCAAATCCTCACTTCCTTCTCCCAGAAGACATTGTACCTTGCTTAGAAAGCAAGCAAGCCTATCTTTCAAACTCTTCTGGAAAGGGATTATTTTGGGTCACTCCACATCCATTCATTGATTTATCCTTCATTGGTGACTCCATAATATATTGGGTCTCCTCCCATCGGTGAAAGTACATAAATAGAAGGGAGCCTTAGCTGAGGTGACAATGGGCTAAGTCTCCATTTGTTGCCCTTGGTCTAGCATTTGCCCTTTACAAATCTCGTTTAGGTCCCCTACTAGTTTGAGTGGTAACAATTTGGCGCCGTTGTAAGGGGGGAAGCAGGTCTACCTCCCTAGTGAATCATTGAGGAATTGATTCATTGACGACATTTATATAATATTCCTCTGGCGACTCCACTCATTGTCCAATCCCCTAGTTAACTTGAAGGTGACAACATCCCTCCTTTAACTAGGGTTACAACAAAAAGGGGAGAGCAAACTCCATCAACTGTTGGAACCGCTCTTCTCCCTGAATTTCAGAAGGTCAGTAATCCATCTCCAAAGATGCCATCTGGTTCAAACACTAACCCTAAAAAGGGTCAACCCGAGACGACCAAGAGTGAAAGACACTTGTGTGAAAATTCCTAAACCCGGAATCCCTACTGTAGCAAATTGATGTTACTTCTCCTACTTGTTAATCCATACAAGTTATTTATTGTGTTCTACGGTAAATATCGAAGTAAATACAACTGCAACCTCCACTAATTAAATTAATATGCGGAAACAAGAAAGAAATACACAACACATCTACATAGTTATTTTTGGACAAATGTCCCCAGAAAAACCCAGTGTGGGAAAATCAATGCAGCAGTTGAGGGTTTTATTATTAAGCAGTAGTAATTTCTGAATACAATCTTTGGATGCCTTCCCGGCAATCCAATTACAGAGAATATTACTAACAAAGAGATAAGTGAGGTTACCTCACACTATCTCTGGAAATCCTGGCTAATCCGACCACTGAATGAACTGCCCCTCGCTGCCTTTGCTGCCTTTGCACAGTTAGTGCGTCAGTCCAATGCCACCCCTTCAGTTGATCAATTTGCTACCTAGGAACTTTGATTTGCAACTCCCGGTCTCACACCCTAGCTTCTGCAATCGAATCCTTCAGCAAATTTTTGGATTCCCTCTTGGCTTTTGCGTTGCCTTCGCGTCAGCCTCCCTAGCTCTGCGCTGCCTCTATTGGATCTCTCTCTGCTTTCGCTACTGAGTATTCTCCAACTAGGAAAGATTTCCCTTCAGATACTATCCCTGCCCATCACTACAAAAGATCATTATCGAAAATCTCTCTGGCAGCTGCTCTACTTCAGAAAAATCAAACTTTTGATCTCCCCTCTATGTATGTTCTCCAAGTGCCCCTCAAACCTCTTCTTATATCTTTCTATTGGACAACCAACCCAGCCCAGATTAACTTCTAATCAACGGCTTAGATCATTTTGGCTTGATCCTTGTCTTCTTCTAGAAGTTACACCCACAGTTAGATTAATACCCATTAATTATTTTAATTTCCTAAGTTTAGACTCAGGGTCCCATTAAAAATAATTAATTATTTTAATAAAACTGTCTCCAAGTGGAATTTCCCAAAACGATTTCTAGGTATTGGAGAATGGATGTGTCTAAGCCTCCTTGCAAATTTTGAGAGTTCGAGCACATCCGATGCTACCATAAATCAACACTCCCTCTTAGTGAGGAATGTGCTCTAGCAATGCAACCTGTTGAAGCATCACCCTGTTCTGTAACAACTCCCTTTGTGTTGTTGATGTCTGACATCCTGTCCACCAACTACTGCGCAAATGTTACATCTATATTGTTGTTGACCCTGCCACTGTCAACACTGCACCCATACTGCAACTCTCTCTTAATTTTGCATTTGTGCTACTGTTGGCCCTGCCACTGCCAACTCTGCATCTGCACTGCAACCTTCTCTAACTGTTGCTGCTACTGCATCTGCAAAGGAAAAGCATCCCAAATTACTGAACTGGTGTTCAGTATGATGCATCTCATTGTTGGAGTTCTGACTGTTGCTAGTCTTTGCGTTGACCCTCTAAAGCCTCTGTGTTACTGTTGACCTCTGCTCTGTGCCATCTGCACTGCTGCCAACTCTGCTCTGCGCTGCTCAGTCTCTAGTGCTACTAGCCACTACAACTGTCACTCTGGCACTCCTCTACACCAACTGACACTGTTCCATCCTGCTACTACTGATCTGGGCTCCCATAGCAAGGAATTGATCCAAGAGGTGGGCTCCTCAAGGATCTTGTCCATCTGCAGTCCTTTCAAACTACAACTCTAAATCACCCCACCTCCCTCCTGGAGATGCCTGGGCTATCATGGAGAACTCCTCCTCGATCTTCGCAGCTGCAAACTTCGGATCATGCTTCTCATCTTTGTCCTTCTTCGTGAGAGGACACTGTGTTGCGTAGTGACCAAATTCACCACACCTAAAACATTTGATCTTTGAAACATCTTTCTTCTTTTGTTGCTCTTGCTACCCCTTAGATGAGAGAGCTGCATTCTCTTCCTCCTGCTTGGGCTTCGACCAACTGTTCCTACTTCTATCAAGTTTACACTTGACCAAGTCTCTCCTCAGCTCCTCTTGCTTAAGAGTTGCCCACATTTCATCCCAGTTTGGCAAAGTCCCCCCATCCAGGATGCTCTAGACAAAGACTTGCCACTCCTCAAATACTGAATTTAGGGCCAATCTTACCATCTTGAAACCTTCAAGGGTTGACCCCACAATTGCCAACTCATCTCAAGTCTCTTGACGCTTAGTGAGAAATGGATCAATGTGTTCCCCCTTCTGCATCTGCATAGATCTCATCTTTTGATCCAAGAACATCTTCCATTGCTCGGAAGATCCCCAATATAGCGTCGACAAAGCATCCCACATCTCCTTGGCAGTGTCTCTGCTAGCGATGTGACAGACTATATGATCCTTTACTCTGTCGAGGATCATTCTCTTTGTCTTCGCCATTTCTCCCTTGTACTTCTTGAGCGGATCTGGATCTGCAGGCTCAGCTGCCATGTTGTCGATGTAGACTTTGAGAAAGTGCTCATACAGAAGACATGACATCCTTGCCTTCAAGATCACATAGTTGGATGAACCATCTAACCGATCCTGATCTCTCAATCCACTGGCTGCCATCTCTACCAATCAAACAGTCGAATGACCTAGTCTCTCCTACTGTTTCTCAACAAATGAGAATTCGAATTTTCTTGCTAGGAATTCTCTAAGAAAGAAATTCCCTCAAGTGTCTTTTCTTCCCTCTGATGTCTTTATGCCCAACAACTGCCTGCAGAAAACTGCGTCAAGCCAGGAACCCCTCTTCACTAAAGCTTCTGCTACGCTGCTCCCTCTGCCGCTGATTGATTTCGATATGGAAATCCTATATCTCTGTCGACTTACTCAGAGAGAGATTTACCACGAAAATCTAGCCCTCCTAGCCTGAATTGCGCAATCCTTCTAGGGATTCGATTTGCTGCCTCTGCAGGAATTTCGAACTCCCTTCCTCCTTCAACGCTGGGCTCTTCTGACACTATTCTCTTGTTTCACCTACAGCTCTGATACCATGTGAAAATTTCTAAACCCAGAATCCCTACTGCGGCAAATTGATGTTACTTCTCCTACTTGTTAATCCATACAAGTTATTTACTATGTTCTACGGTAACTATCGAAGTAAAAACAACTGCAGCCTCCACTAATTAAATTAATATGCGGAAACAAGAAACTGAACAAGAAAGAAATACACAACACATCTACACAGTTATGTTTGGACAAATGTCTTAGAAAAAACCCAGTGTGGGAAAATTGGTGCAACAGCTAAGGGTTTTATTATTAAGCAGTAGTAATTTTTGAATATAATCTCTTGATGCCTTCCCAACAATCCAGTTACAGAGCATATTACTGACAGAGAGATGAGAAAGGTTACCTCACACTATCTCTGGAAATCCTGGCTGATCCAGCCACTGAATGAATTTCCCTTGGCTACCTCTGCATTTCCTCTACGCAGTAACTACGTCAGCCCAACATCACACCCTCTGGGGACAATGTCACACCTTCAGTTGATCGATTTGCTACCCTGGAACTTCGATTTGCACCTCCTGGTCTCACACCCCGACTTCCGACTTCTGCAATTGATTCCTTCAGCAAATTTTTGGATTCCCTCTTGACTTCTACACTGCCTCTGTGTGGCCTTGCGTGGCTCTGCACTACCTCTGTTGGATCTCTCTCTGCCTACTCTGCTAAGTATTCCCCGACCGGGAAAGATTTCCCTTTGGATTCTATCCCTGCCCCTCACTACAAAAGATCACTATCAAAAATCTCCTCTGCAGCTGCTCTGCTTTAGAAAATCGAACTTCTGATCTCCCCTCTATGTATGTTCTCCAAGTGCCCCTCAAACCTCTTCTTATATCTTTCTGTTGGATAACCAATGGCCTAGATTAACTTCTAATCAAGGGCTTAGATCAGTTTGGCTTGATCCTTGTCTTATTCTAGATGTTACACCCACAGGTAGATTAATACCCATTAATTATTTTAATTTCCCTAAGTTTAGACTTAGGTTCCCATTAAAAATAATTAATTATTTTAATAAAACTGTCTCCAGGTGGAATTTCCCAAAATGATTTCTGGGTATTGGAGAATGCATGTGTCTATGCCTCTCAAATTTTGAGACTTAGAGCACATCTGATGCTACCAGAAATCAACAACTTGGTTAGTGTCTTCGCCCCTTTGAAATTGAGTAATGATCCCAAGCCACTACCTGAAAAATATAACCGATGGTTACCCAAATTCAAAGGGGATGCTACTTGGACTGCCCATGGTTTCATTAAAGAATTCTATTGGTAGATGTCCCCCAGAATGATCTTTGATGAAGATAGGCTGATGATGCTTTTTGCCTGATCACTTGAGGGAGAAACAAGAGATTGGTATCTTAGCCTTCCCCCTGCATGCATACATGACTCTGATGAATTTGAGGACTTATTCATGAAGAGGTGGTCATGCAATGCCCAAGGGACCTTCAACAATGAAAAATTCTACCAAATAACCAAGGGAAGGGAGGATGTGCAAGAGTTCATTCAAAAGTTTGATAGGGTAGTCAAAGATATCCCTGATCATTTGAAGCAATCTGAAGCCAACATCCTTAATAAATTCATAAACACAGTGGGTGGCAACCTCACCTATGTGTTAATGGATAAGAAACCTTCCACTTTGGTTGAAGCTAAAGAAATGGCAATGGAAGTTGAAGAAAACATATGAATCTCAAAGGTTGACATCAATGGCCACCCTAGAGCTAAAGTTGAAATCAAGAAGGAGAAGTCCAAAGTTCAACATGAGGAAACTCTCCTTGCCAATCTCAAAAGGATGGAAAAGTTCACTGAAGAAGCCAATGCATGTGACAGGGTTATCATGAACAAAATCATTGCCTTGGAAAGGGCCCAAAAATTGAGTTATATCCCTAAAGGAAAGCATTTTCTCAAAAAGCAAAGTGAAGAAGATAGGCCAACCTCTTCTCAAACCCCAAACACTTTGGCTCATACTAATGTTGTTGAGCCAAACTCTTCATCTAAGGATGAGGAAAGTGAGGGGGAGGAAAGTGAGGATGAACAAATTGATGAGCAAGTTAATCTTGTGGAATCTGACATCTTCAACACTCTGTTGGGAGGATCATACACACATCCTCCCATTAGTGACGTCACCCTTAAAGAAGAAAAGGAAGAATCCATTCTTAACTCTTATAGCCAAGGAAGATTCAAAGGGGTCCAATATTCTCGAAAGGAAAAGGGCAAAAACCCCTCACCTCCTAAGGAATCACCTAAGGAAGATCCATCACCTAAGAAAACCTCTCTCAAAGAATCCATCCCCAAAATTCCTCCTAGAAAGGATCCCCCAACAAAATCCAATCCGAAAAAGAATCCTCCTAGGAAAGAATAAATCAAGAAGAAGGAAAAGGGCAAGGAAATTAAACTCGACTTCGACATAGGGGTTGTTGTAGGAAAGATGACTACACCTATTCCTTTAAAGGAGATTGCTAAGCTTCCTAAGCAACAACAACAACTTAAGAAGTCCCCGACGATTCAAGAAGAAGAATTGCAAAACATTCATATTCCTGACTGAAACCCTGGGCATGAACCTCTTTTGCTTACTTTGGCTATCAATGACCTCTTCTTACATAATTGTATGCTAGACTCGAGGGCTTCCGCAAATATCATGCCTTCGACTATTATGAAGCAATTGGGTCTTAGCATCATTCGACCATATCAAAAGGTGTGTGGCTTTAATTCCAGACCCGTGGAAGTGGAAGGTATCATCAAAGACCTTAAGGTTTCTTTAGCTAGGAATCCCGATATATCCCTCCTCATTGATGTTATTGTTATTGATATTCCTGACGTGTGGGGGATGTTATTATCTAGGAAGTGGGGAGCTACAGTTGGGGGGCATGTTCAAATGGACCTATCATAAGCAACCATCGCACAATTCGATGGCACCCCTTTTATCCTTTATAGGGAGCCTACTTACTTACCTCATGTGATCAAGCCTAGACCATATTACTGTTGAAATTTCTAAGTCTAACCCGTTAGGAAATATCCTGCACTATCTAGTTTATTTCACCTACTTGTTTAATTACTGAACAATTTATTTAACCATATAAATATTGAAATAAACACAATGCAGGCTCAACCATCTACAGATCATCAATTGAAATAAATAGACAAACACACAAGGGACACTGTTATTTTTGGACAAACGTCGCTGGAAAAACCCAACTTGGGAAAACTAGTGTAGCAGTTTTGAGGGTTTTATTATTAAGCAGCTTTTCTTGAGTACAACTGGGTGCCAAACTGGCTCACCCGACAGAGAAATCTATCTGGTAGTAATACCTCTCTTCGAAAGCAGATATTTTGAAAGTCTGCCCCACGAAACTCTCTCCATCGTCTCTCTGAGGCTCAGCGTCAGCCCTCCTAGCCTTTGCGTCAACCTGAAACCCTCTATGTCAGCCCTCTAAGGCTCTGCGTAGCCTCTCTGGCCCTCTACGTCACTTCTACAGCCTCTGCGACATTCACATAGGCCCTCTGCGCAGTCACTTTGGCCTCTGTGTGGCTCCTGTTGACTCCGCATCTACCTCTCTACCTCTGCGCTGGTCTTCTGGCACTATCTTTGCCTCTCTACTATGCACTCACTGCCCCCCACTAAACCTCAGATCACTTGTTTGAATTTTCTCAGCAAACCCTGCTCCAAAAAATCGAACTAACTAATCAATCTTGGTGTATCTCCACCTAACCCTCAAGCCTCCTCTTATACTTTTTCTGTTGAGTCATCAACAATCGAGATTAAATCTCTAATCAATGGCTAAAATTAGATTTGGCTTGATCCATGTCATTTAGAACCTTCTCACCCAGCTTTATATTAATACTCATTAATATTTTTATTTTCCTAAGTTTAGACTTAGGAACCCATTAAAAATATTAATTATCTTAATATCTCTCTGACCGGGTGGAATTTCCCCAAACCATTTCTGGGTCTTGGAGATCTCATGTGCTTTAGCATCTCCACCAGTTTTCATGGCTAGATCACATCTAATGCTACCCAAATCAACAATTACGACGCATGCGAGAATGAGAAACCTTCCCCTATTCTCCCTACTTAGGAAGTCTGCATCCTCAAGTGGCCAACCTCTCAGACAAGACAAAAGTGGAAGCCTAAGAAAGAATATAAGGTTGGGGATTTAGTCTTGGTTGATAAAGGTCCCATACCTGTCAGGATTCATGGAAAGGTTGGGGATGATTATTACTACATTGCCAAACTTAACAACGAACTTTGGCCTAAGCCAATCAAATTAAGTCGTATCACCTCCTTGCTTGAGACTTCACATTGTATTATATGCATGGTAGATTACGATGCATTGCATGATGATTTCTACATTAGAGCTAACGTCATATGACTTTTTTCTCATGGTAGATAGATGCATCTTTGCATATTTTATTTTCTGTTAATTTTATTGCCTAACACAGCATGTGCGATCATGAGACGCCACGAAAGCATGTTGCCCCATGTTTTTCCATCTATTATATGTGCAAGTGATATTTCTACAGTAACCAAGAGATTGTTGGAGTTCTCGTGACCTCCTGTTCGAGTAGCTTTGCCCACTTTTTGAGAAATCACGTCCTAGTTGTAGCCAGATGTTACCCACCATTTTGTGGGTAATATCCCTAAGAGAAATCTTTTTTTCTCCCCAAGATGGTCCTCAATCAGCAGCCACCAGCTAGCTCATTGTGCCATCTCCACCACCTGAGCTAGCCATGTGGTCCCTCACCCATCTGCCATCATCATATGTTTGCAGATGGGCCTCCCGAACCTAAAGGTATGCCTTGTCATTTCATAATTGTGTATTGTAGTTTGCTTATCATGGACACTTTTGGGCATGGATTAATGGCAAGATTCGGCGAAAAGAATGGATTAGGTCTGTGCCCTTGTCCCCTAGACCCCTTTTGGATATTAACCTTGCATTCTAGTCCTGTGGGATCTTTTTTACTGACCATTTGGCTTTAGGGATGGTATTTCAAGGGAAACACGAATTTTGGTTGTGTGGTCCCGCTCCCTTATCCGCTTATATTACCTCCTTTCCACTCATTATTACCCCATTTATCATCTCTCCCACCCGGGTCCACATTCTTCCACTGGGTCCACATAGGGTTAGCTCGCCCCTTCCCCTTGCCCGCACCTTGGGTCATGGCTTGGAATGATGCCCACAAAGATAATAAAAAAAAGATAAAAACATATTTGGCCACATTTAACAAGAACCACAAAATGCAAAAGATGGTCGAGATAAACACATTTAGCACGTGGGAAAAAGCCAATACATGAGCTCTACTCCATCATCATGGCCATCACCCTGGTTCCTACAAGTTCTATGAACCTCCTTCATCATGAAGGAACCCATGATTGTCCCAACCCCCGTGGGCAATGAATCGCCCTACCTTAAAAGAGCGTATCCACTGCTATATCTTATACATCATGCTCTTATCCCTTGAGCCCCGAGCAGTTAATCAAAGAAAATCATAGAAAGGCAGAAGACATATTAAGAAGGGTGGAAAAATAAAGGTCGAGGCACCTCATGTACCATGATTTCTCCCTCCTATACATTATAAACCCAAGTGTGGGCTTCCTTTTTATTAGCTACCCTCGTACCCTAGCATGTGGCCCAGGGTTGCCCCTTCTCATCCCCTATTTCATTCACCTATTTGTCACATGCCACCACCTTTCGAAGGATGTACCTTGAATACATTATCCCCTTTAGAAGTAGAAACCACTTAATAAGATTCTTGGTTAACCCCATTTGGCATTTAGGAGACATTGGCAAATCCCAAAACCCATTATGGAAGGACAAGCCATTATGAAGTCCCCACTTGTGATCCATTGTTGGTAAGCTCATTTACTCGATTTCTCTAATGACTTGTTGGCCTGGAAGGCTAGGGGATGCAATGGATCTTATGCGGCATTGTAGATGGTCTCCATCTTGGGTTTGGTTTCCCTATATGGGGTCCTAATCCTCCAGAGGACTGCAATGGCAAATGTATGGTGTCCGTTGAGAGCCATGGGCCTCCACAGAGTAGACAACACTCCATCAATCCCTGAGGATGGTCAGAGATGCTCGAGATACTCTCATTGGAAGAGGATGATGCACCTGGTTTACCTTTTCCCCGTTGGTCCTAGATATGTACCATGCACTTGGCAGTTGACCCAGGACTTGTAGGATAATGTGGCATCACTTACACAATCATCATAGCCCTTGCAAATGATCTACAGGGATCTTCGACTCATTTGGAGACCCATGAGGTTATTGTTGTGCCCCCACACCCATTGGGAGCACCACAGGTTTATTGTTTGGAGAACAAGGGGCCAACCCGTTGTCCATCACTTTTGAGGGTCCTACTCTTCATTATGGCACCAATGGACCTCATCAGGCCTCTTAGAGGGCCCTACGACATGCATAGGTTATTATTGGACCTCTTGAGAGCCTTATTCTTTCATTTATGAGCTAGTTTGGTGGGCTTGTCACCAAAAGTTAGATTATTAAAACATTATTTTACTTTTGGGGCTTATGTAGGCCAAGGAGACTAATTCGAATTCCTCATTAGTGTATAAATACAAGTGAGATGAGTTCATTTGCTCATCATCACTTTGGATTGGATCTCTTCTCTCTCTTGAGAATTTCACACTTTTTCTTGGTGGATGAATTTTGATGTGTGGATTTGGTCTATCTTATCTTGGAGCTTCTCTTGTCAAATTGTGGATGGTTGGATATATTCTATTACATGTAAGTACATGTTTTTAATGTTATTCTTGTTTTTCTTTGTCATATACATTGGACTGGAATTTTGTTATTTTTATGGCTAATTATTGCATGCATTTACTACTTAAGTAGTGGAATTTTGTGTCTATATAGCATCTCTCAATGTATGGGCCATGTAATGTGAACAAAATCTCCTATGGGTAATTCTATCAACGAATTTATCTTGATAAGCCATCAACTTTTGCACATCGAAGTATAAAAGCTGCAAGATTTGCTTCTCTTTGACCTAGAAGGCTAGTGAAGTGGTATTGAGGCCTCCTTGAGCAAGAACCAAAGATCCTCACTCATATTCATCATAGACTCCATTCTCCCAAGACTAAGGCACTGATCAACCAAAACGTGGTCACCTTAAACCAACTTCTTTCACCTTTTCCTGGGTCTAGCCAAGTTGGGTCACCTAGGGCATCATTTTCCTGATGAACTAGCCCTCCAAAAGTTTGATCTCCTAGCCCCTCCTGCACTAGTGTTTTCTCAAGACTTCCTCCAAATTTGAGGCCATTCCAACAGTGGAGTCGTGAGAAAAGTCAAGCCCTAGCTCCGAGATCAAACTTTTCCTTGAGATACCCAAAGGTTGTACCTTATTGGATCAATTCAACACCTTTAAGTGAATATTATTTCTTTGATCCTTTCCCCTACCTTGTTTAGGCTAAGGACACCAGTGGTTGCTAAACTCCTTCCTCCTAACCTAGACTGGGTCCACTTGGTCCCATGTGGTCCCGTTCCTTTAAAAAGACAAATCTTCAAGAACCATCCGGGATACTAATTTCAACAAGGATTTTAGGGATTGGGAAACTCCTTCACAAGTCATATTCCATAAACGTAACCTTCAAATCCTCCCTTCCTTCTCCTAGAAGACATTGTACCTTTCTTAGAACGCAAGCAAGCCTATCTTTCAAACTCTTCTAGAAAGGGATTATTTGGGTCACTCCACATCCATTCATTGATTTATCCTTTATCGATAACTCAATAATATACCGGGTCCCCTCCAATCGGTGAAAGTGCGTGAATAGAAGGGAGCCTTAACTGATGTGACAGTGGGCTAAATCTCCATTTCTTGCCCTTGGTCTAGCATTTTCCCTTTAGGGATCCCCTTTAGGTCCCTTGCTAGTTTGAGTGGTAACAGTCCACATGCCCACTGGGTCTACAAGGCTCTGGTATTCCTCCTCCCTTTCTCCACATGTCTGGGTCAAGCCTGGAACGATGCCCTGGAGATTGCTGCAGCTAAAAAGAAAGATAAAAGCATATCATGGCCACATACAAAAGGAAATAATACCACAAAATGAAAAAGATGGTCGGGACAATAAAATTTAGCATGTGGGCAAAAGCCAAACATGAGTTCTAACCATTATCATTATGGAAATCACTCTGGTTCCTAGGCCTCCATGAGTGCCCCTTGCATCATTAAGAAAACCATGCATGTCCCAACCCCTGGTGGGCAACGAACTTCCTTACTGTAAGGAGGTAAGCATTATTATATCATACAAGGGATGCTCTCATCCCTTAGAGCCCCAAGCAGTATAACAGAAGAAAAATCAATAAAAGGCAAAAGGCAAATGAAGAAGGGTGGAAACACAAAGGTCGAGGTAACTCATGTACCACGATTTCTCTCTCCTACATTCATACACCCAAATATGTGGACATCTCTCATCATTACCACCCTTGAGCCCATGGCATTTGGCTATGTTACCCTCTTATCCCAATCGACCTCATCATTATCCACATGAAACCTAAGACCTGAAGGATGTACCTTAGACATGTCCTACCCTCTAGGGTCTGGGAAAACCTAATAGGGTCGTTTATTAGCAACTCCTATTTAGGGAGGTAACACCATTACATGCTCAAAGCCCCAAATTTGTAAGGGAAGCCCATTATGAAGTCACATTTGTGCCCTTGACTAACAAGCTTGATTCACTTAGATGCCCTAATGAATTATTGTACCAAAAGGTGAGGAGACTCATTAGATCTTATACAAGATTGGCAAGTTGTTTCATCATGGGTTGGGCAACTTTACTGGGGCCCAAGCCCATCAGAGGATCATATTGACGCTTGTAAGGGATGCGTTGAGAGACATGGATTTCCATCATGTGACAGCATTATCTCATGCCATGGGCAACCTCAACACCTTCACCAACTTGTTCATTGCCCCACATTATATGCAAGATGATGCACTTGGACCAACAGTACTCCCAGTCGGCTCAGCAGTATATACAGGGTTTGGCAACTGATCTGAGGCCCAGAGGAGGTTTGTCTCAACCTTGAGACATCGGCGAGAAGGCACCATCTTCTGTACCCTCATTTGGAGCAGTCTACAAGCTTATTTTTCATCAGGAGGCCCATTAGACCTTAAGTTGTGCCCTAGAGCCACTTGGGAGCACCACATGAGCATTTGCATAAAGATTAAGGGGCCAACCCCTTGACCATCATTCATGGAGCCCTCTCCTTCATTATGGCACCTTGAGGACTGATCAAGTGCTCAAAAATCAAAGTGTCAGAATCTTGTTAAACTTAGCTTCGAATCGAAAAGCTCGTCATTCTGATTCCAACTATGCAAATGATGCTCAAATTCGAGGTCGTACGCAAAAGTTATAGCAAGTCAAAGTTCAGGTTTGACTTGCTTACATGGTAGGATTGGATGACATGGCAGTTTCCATAAGCGAATTAGGAGGCGCCAAGTGGCAGGCCGCCATTGGTCCCCACATTTCGCGAATCGCACATCAGCGAAGGGAGGAGTTACAGAATCAGCCCTCGGCAAGATCAGGGTTGCGATGCGATAACCGCATATCCCACATCGCAACAGGGAAGAGGGTCGGCATTACAGAATCGGCCCCGGCAAGTTTGGGTTGCGATTATCACAATCACAAATCGCAACATGATGTAAAGTCCCGCATATAAAAGACCTTGGTTTTCAGTGGATTGCGATATCCTGAATGCGATAAGTTATGAATTCCGGTTAATAATCTTGTCAGGTCTGCCACATCGCAATCGCACATTGTCACTTTGTTCACAGACCATAAGCCCGCAAAACTCCGCCGATTGCGATTTGCAATAAGACAGTCGGTGCCGACGGATTAAGGCCCACCACGCGCCAAAATTCTCCCTCGATTAGTAGATTTTTGGAGCGAAAATGTGGGTTCCTTTCATATGTGGAGCAATTTGTGGAACGAATAGTAGCAAAACTAGGAGAAGTCATAACTTTTTCAGTTTTCCACCAAATTGGTTGCAAAAAGAGGCTAGATGGCATTTTTGAGTACTTTGGACTGATTGGAGCAAGTTTCAAAAGCATTTGAGCATTGTAAACACAAAATTTTACACTTTTGAGCATAATAGAGAGGCCCAAGCCATTGGAAGATGGACCAAGGAGATGTAGCCTAGGAGGGGTGAACTTCTTTATCATGTGCTTGCTGTAATGTGTTTTTGATGATGTCCTATACATCTTTATGCTGCTGTTCAAATTCTGGTTTATGTTAAATTGCTCATAAAATTAACACAAAAACTCTTCATTTTACTTGCAAAAATTGATGAATCCTTATGCACAATGAAATCATTTTGTTTATAATCTGAGGAAGACCTTAGCACTGCAAACTAATATTCTAAATCAGATCAATTTGGTATTAGAGAACTAGGTTTGCTTTGTGAAACAAGGATTTAATTGTTTGCAAGTTTATGTCATGCTTACAAGGTTAAAACTCAAAAGAGGTGAAGGAAAGCTGGTTGAAAGCCCTGAAGTTGGGTCAAGGGAAAGAAGAGCAAGGTTGCCACAATCTCCAACACTAGTTTAGCCTCAAGTCACAGTTGAGACTCCAGAGATCATGTCTCATGAAGGAGAACCTACAAACATGACAGAAGATGAGAAGACCTTCAGAAAGGCTTTCTTTTGTTGGAATTTCTAAATCTAACCCGTTAGAAATTCTTCCTATACTATCTAGTTTATCTCACCTACTTGTTTAATTACTTAACAAGTTATTTACCATGTAAATACTAAAAATAAACACAAGTACAGTATCAACATTGACAGATCATCAACTCAAAGAAAACAAGCACACAAGTGACATCGTTATTTTGGACCAGTGATGCGCCGGAAAAACCCAATGCGGGAAAATAGGTGCAGTTATTTAGAGGGTTATATTATTATGTAGTTTATCTGAGTACAACTGGGCAACGTCGCCAAAATCATGATCGAGATTAAATCAGCGAGGGGAAAAAATCATAAATATCGGGAAAAAATCGGAAAATACAAAAATATTCTTTTTTTTTCAATTTTTTTAATATCTAAAGCATCTACAGCATAAAATAAGTACATTGACACATAAATATGATAAAAGAACTAATATATAAGATGTGTAATATCATTTCTAGTGCTACATCACACATAACAGTGAATCATGTCCTAAATAGTAAGTCCTGACTCCTGAGTCCCAACTTAACCTCAAAATATCAACAAAAAATATAATAATGTATCTCATATCATGAGTCATAATGTCATATACAATGAAATGAACCAAATAACTAATACTATTGATTTCCTCTGCCCCTCTTGCAAGAAAATGCAATAGCTTTCCCTTTCCCTCTAGATGTAGATGCTGGTGGAGTTGGCAGTGGACTCTGTTGTGCTCTAGAATTTCAATCGCGAATTTTTCTTGCTTGAGATGCTAAAATCCTCTGTTTCTCTCCTCCTCTGCCCTAGTAGTCACCTTCCTCTCCTCCTCAACTCTCAAACAAGTCTGTTGTCTGCTAAAAATGACAAATAAAATCCATGAAATCGCTTTTAAAATGCGTTGTCTCGAAGGTCCACGATTTTTGCTTATCGAATCGCGATTTTTTCAATGATTTTTTCGAAACCAAAAAAAAAAAAAAAAAAAAAAAAAAAAAAAATAAAACTTAATAAAAATCGGGCGATTTTATTAGCAAAGTTAAAAAATCGTGATTTTTTTAAAACATTGCGATGTTCGCAACACTGCAACTGGGTGCCTAAATCGGCTCGCTCAACAAAGAAAAATATATGGCAGCAATACCTCTATATTCGGAAACAGGTATTCAGAAAATCTGTCCCACAAAACCCTCTCCGACACAACTGAAGCTCAGCGCTGGCACTTCTGGCCACTGCGCCAACCTCCTGCTGACCTGCGTCAACCACAGGACCCTCTGCGTCAGCGTTCCGAGGCACTGCGCAGCCTCTGGGAGCTTCTATGTCACTCCTTCTGCCCTCTATGGGGATGACGCAGTCTCTCTGGGCTCTACGTTGCCTCTGCTGGGCTTTACGTAGCCTGGACTGGCTGTTGCTCTCGCTCTCTCCGCTTTTGTGCTAGTCTCCAAGTATTGTCCCTGCCTCTCTGCCTCGTACCCACTACCCCTCGCTGTTGATCACTGATTCAACTTTGCTTAGCAACCCTGCTCTAGCAAAATCAATGACTAATCACTCTGGTGTGTTCTCCAACTGATCCTCAAGCCTCCTCTTATACTTTTCCTGTTGGTCCATCAATGACCGAGATTAAATCTCTAATTAACGACTAAGATTAGATTTGGCTTGATCGATGACTTTTGGAACCTTCTAACCCGGCTTTATATTAATACCCATTAATATTTTATTTTTCCTAAGTTTAGACTTAGGAACTCCATTAAAAATATTAATTCTTTTAATATCTCCCAAACCGATTAGAATCTACCCAAACCATTTCTGGGTCTTGGAGATCTCATGTGTTTTAGCCTCTCCAACAATTTTCATGGCTAGAGCACATCTGATGCTATCCCAAATCAACACTCCCTCTTATCGAGGATTGTGCTCTAGTAATACTCCACATTGAATATCACACTGATTATTCGGCACGGTCCCTGTGTTGATGCTAGGCCTCCCCACCCAACATCCTCTGCACTGTTGCATCTTGTACTGCTGCCCATGGCCCTGCCACTGCCACTGCTACATCTGTATGACAGCTCTCTCTACATCTGTCATGTTGCTGGTCCATCCTCCCAGCACTGCATCTGCATTGCATCCCCTCTCATCATGTTGCATCGTGTTACTGCACTGCAACTTCTGACATCCCTATCAGGCTAGAAACACTCCCAATGTTGAAGCTCTCTCTGCCGCTAACAAGTGCTCCCTCTACTGACCTTTGCATTGCTGCAACAACTCCTTGCATCTCGCACCGTTGCACACCTCTTTGTGCCATTCTGCACTGGCGCAACACTCCCATACCTCTTGTTGATTTGGGGTAGCATCGGATGTGCTCTAGCCACGAAAATTGGTGGAGAGGCTAAGGTACATGAGAGCTCCAATACCCAGAAAGGGTTTGTGCAGATTCTAAACAGTTTGGGAGATATTAAAATAATTAATATTTTTAATGGAGTCCCTAACTCTAAACTTAGGGAAAATAAAATGTTAATGTGAATTAATATAAAACTGTGTTAGAATGGTCCAAAAGTCATGGATCAAGCCAGATCTAATCTTAGTCATTCATTAAGGACTTAATCTCGGCCGTTGATTTGTCAATGAGAAAAGTATAAGAGGAGGCTTGAGGGCCACTTGTAGAACACACCAAGAGATCAAGATTTCGACTTTCTAGGGTTGGGTTTGTTGACAATGTTGAGAGAGTGATCAGAGTTACAGCTGAGGGGCAGTGAATACAGAAGCAGAGAGGCAGAGATAGCACCGGGAGGATCAGCGCAGTAGCCAGAGAGGGGCGTAGAAGCAGCAAAGGGTTCACGCAAAGCCAGCCATAGCTCACACAGAGGCAGCGAAGAGTTGCGCAATGCCTCAAAGGGCCAGTGTGGTTGACATAGAGGGCCAGAGGACTGACACAGTGCCTCCAGAGTCTGACGCAGGCCAAGCCAGAGTGATGCTGAGCTAATGCTGGGCCAGAGAGAGGCTGACGTTGGGGTTTCGTGGGGCAGATTGGAGCTATGGAGCTGCTAGAGTGTTTATCCGAGGTTTCAACTGGAATATCTACTTCCGAGTAGAGAGGTACTACTGTCGAGATTTTTCTTTGTTGGGTGAGCCGGATTTGGCACCCAGATTGTATTCTGAAACTGCTTAATAAATCAAACCCTCAGATAGCTGCACAAGTTTTTCCGCATCAAGTTTTTCCAGGGACATTAGTCCAAAAACAATGTTGTCACTTGTGTGCTTGTTTCTGTTTCCTTCAGTTGATGATCTGTAATGTGTTGAGCATGCACTCGTATTTATTTCTAGTATTTACATGGTAAATAACTTGTTAATTAACAAAACAAGTAGGTAGGAATAAATCAGAACGTAAATGAAGGGTTTTTAACGGGTTAGACTTAGAAATTCCAACATGGTATCAGAGCATGGTTGCAGATCATAGGAGAACTGAGGACATCAGTCAAGCAGAAAACAGTTGTCCCGAGTGACAGAAGTTGTTCCTAGCAGAGTAGTAGCAAGGAAGGGGTGACATAGTGCCTGAGTCATCAAGATTGAGCCAAGAAGAGGCAACACAGAGGCTGAGGGAGGCAAAGACAAGCTCACGCAAAGCAACGCAGAAGCCAGGAGGGCTGCGCAGTTGGCTGAGGAAGCTGATTTGCCGTTGCCGCGATTGCGCAGAGCCTAGCAGCTCTAACCTTCGGTTTGTTGGGGTTTAGGAGACTGTGGGTAAGTTGCAGAGTAGAGTTGATGGGGTATTGTAGTCAAAACAGTGCCTAACAGGGCAAGGCGATGGATGAGGGAGTTGTTACTGAGGATTTCTAGTCGAGAAATCTGGATCAATGGTGCAGCTGCACTAACAATCGGAGTGGGGGGGCATCTCGACATTGGTAGAAGGGTTTACAAGAGGGAAATCAAGGCTCAAAGGGAGTCACACCAAGAACTTCCAGGAGGGAAGTAGAGGAGCAGCGAGATGACAGTGAACGAGGTAAGAGACCAGGACAAATTGGACGAAACCTCAAACTTCGTACTCTGGAAGGCCAAAATCCTATTCGTTCTAGACAAGAATCGTGTCAAGCACTTCGCCTTGAGGACGATAGCTATCCCAGTTGACCCAGCTGATAACGACAAATACGAGGAGGCAATGGTGAGAGCCAAGAGCATCATTCTTGATGGGGTCATGGACCATGTAGTACCAGTGAAGATAATATCGCCGATATTTCGCCGATATCGGCAAATATCGCGCGATTTTCAGCTGGCCGATATATCGGCTGTAAATTATCGCGCTATTTTGTTGTTTTGAATATCGCGCGAGAAAACCGAGATATCGGCGAGAAATATAAAAATATCGCGATTTTCGGGAAAATATCGCCGGTTTGATTTATAAATACGAGGTCGTTCTAAAAATTTAGGTTTTTCTGTTTCATTGACCGACTCCCGACTGCTGCCGGCTCCCGAGGGTTTCATTCCGCTCCCGAC
>APFE030340466.1:0-51164 GCA_000404065.3 Pinus taeda
CCCTGCCGGGGTTGAGAAAGGGGACTACCGGGGTTGAGAAAGCCTGACGCACAATCTTAAAAATTAATTTCAGAATAGAAATATGAAAAAGAAACACTATTTTGAAAATACTTGTATTGTAGTAATGTTTTTAATTAAAGAAATTTGATTAATCTATGTCATTATTGGAAAATAATGCAAAAGAAAAGGCGCTCAAGTATTAAAGCAGAAAAATCCACGCAACTCACCATATGTGTTTGATATGCAAGGAGACATTCTAGTAGAGAAACACGTATACATTAATATTTAAATTAATTTTTTTAGTCAAAGAAATTTGATTAATCAATGCTATTATTGGAAAATACAGTAAAAAAAATTTCCATGAAGTATTAAAGCAGAAAGATCAATACAAACAACCCTATGGGTTTCCTTCACGGAGATCTCTCTGCAATTAACTGTGTTGGAAGCCTGGGTTGATGTCTTCAAAGCCTTACAGTCCTGCTGACTCCATGATCTGAATAATTCAATGAAGAGCATTTGAAGAGCATTAGAGGCTCAGCATACCCTCTGAAACGAACAACCGGAATACCCTAAGGGGCCGCTCCACAGAATATCCGTAAAAATGGCAATCAGCCTTTAGAATCCGGAACACATTAACAAAGAGTGATACAGAGTAAAAGAACGAAAATAGTACATAGAATTTTAGAGAAGACTCGTAACATTGGTAAAATGTGAAAATACTTGTATTGTAGCTACATAGTTCTCTAAAATTATAGGATTTCAGAGAAGACTCGTAATATTGGTAAAATGTGAAAATACTTGTATTGTAGCTACATAGTTATCTAAAATTAATGTTTTCAATCAAAGAAATTTGATTAATCTATGTCATTATTGGAAAATACAGAAAAAAAAGTGGTGCTCAAGTATTAAAGCGGAAAAATCCATGCAACTCACCGTATGTGTTTGACATGCAAGTAGATATCCAGTATAGAAACACGTATACATTAATATTTAAATTAATGTTTTTAGTCAAAGAAGTTTGATTAATCTATGCTATTATTGGAAACTCACCATATGTGTTTGACATGCAAGTAGACATCCAGTAAAAAAACACGTATACACTAATATTTAAATTAATGTTTTTAGTCAAAGAAATTTGGTTAATCTATGCTATTATTGGAAAATATAGGGAAAAAAATGTGCTCAAGTATTAAAGCAGAAAGATCGGTACGAACAACCCTATGGGTTTCCTTCATGGGGATCTCTCTACAATTAGCCATAGAGGCTCAACATATCGTCTTCTCAAAACGAAATGGCAATCAGCCTTCCCTATGGGTTTCCTTCACGGGGATCTCTCTACAATTAGCCATAGAGGCTCAGCATATAGTCTTCTCAAAACGAGATGGCAATCAGCCTTCAGAATCTGGAACTTCTTGCTAGTAGAGTAAAGGTATTGTCTTCTAAACTTCATGATGAGCTGAAGCCTTAATTCTGTTGTTCGCTGTTATATCCAAGGTTACTGCAGAAATCATTCTACATGAAATTCAAACCACAAATTACAAATTTTTCATGTATTCACATACAAATTCTTATGCAATTATTATGCACTCAAATCCTTGCCGTTTTTAAATAAATAAAAAGAGTAATCTGTGCATACAAATTCATGAAAACTATTCCAAGAAAATTAATTTGATTAACTTTTCTCTTTTATTTTTTATCAACCATGGAAAGATTTCACAAATTACCCTGTTTAACTTATTAACTTTTCTCTTTTATTTTTTATCAACCATGGAAAGATTTCACAAATTACCTTGTTTAACTTATTTTCATTCTTAAGAAAAAATAACCCAATAACATGGATTCTATTTTAAAAATGGATTCTATTTTAAAAATATATTGAGTGAAAATTACTATCTCTAACTTATTTTCATTTTCAAGAAAAAATAATCAAAGTAATGTGATTATAAATTAAAAATACAATGTGTAATTTTTTCACGAAACTAACAACTTAATCATTCATTTCTGGGATTCAATATTTTTTCTTTTCCAAGAAAATCTATGCCAAGTAATGTCACTTGTGTGCATTAAACACATATTCAACCTAAATTGCTGAACACAAAAATTTGTGAATAGTTTCCCAATAAAATACTAAATGCTCTAGCATTCTAGGGATTTCTTCAAGAAAAGATGGACTACATCTTGCCCTGAACTCCTCTTGGCTTCTGTGTAGATTGTTCTCCTTTGAATGGCCGCCGACTAGTACGCTCCCGCAATCTCTAAGGTGATATTTTCCATAATCCCCCATGTTCAACACAATACCAACGTTAAATAATCTTAGATTATCGCTGGTTGCATCTGGAGTATTGCACAAAGACATTAAATTATAACGAAATGTTCTGTAAATTCAAAATAGCTTTCCAGAAATTCTGTAAATTATAACGGCATGATGTCATAAGAAATGTCTTTTCCGACAAGATCTTCTTAAACAAAATCAAGACTGGTAAGGAAATACACTGTAAATTCAAAATATCTTTCTGAAACGCTCTTTTTGAACAAAATCTCTCTTAGTTATCACAATTTGTGAGTTCGAACAATATAAAAGTTACCATTAAATTCATGTAACCTGATAAATCAAATCATCAGAACATAAATTCTAGACACATTAAAATGTTTTTAATGTGCAACATCATGCAAGCGCAAAACGCATTTAAAAAACCGATAATTTTTTTTTTTTGCCAAAAAGAGAAAAATAGCAGTGGAAAACCATACTAGGAGCTGTAATGGTTGCGGCCAAACAAGCACATGAATCACCAGGGTGTGATTGAGGCTGTAACGAATGACTATCCAATTGCTGAGCGAAAATTTTCTGTGTTGTTTACTTGAACTCTTCTTCGCCGAAATCTTGGTGGCCGGCATTAAAATTGAATTTAGCCGAGCCGCACTCAGCCCTGTCGCTGCAATTTACAAACAAAATCGACATTAATCTCGACTGGCACTAACAATGGCAGAACTATGGAAAATGAAAATAATTGTCATCAAGAAAAAGGTTGGCAAAAAATGAAATGAAACTGGCAAGCAGACACATATACATACTATGTTTTTGTGTGTTGAAGGCTGCAGGGTGTTGTAGAAGAGCTTGCGAAACCGCTGCCATTGTTAAGATGATCAAAGAAGATGAAAACTGATTAATTTCAGAGCAAAACCAACAAGAAATGAAGTTGCGCGTAGCTAATACAAGCGGGAGGCATGGGTGTGGTGATATAAGAAGGAATGGAGGTGCATGCATCTCGGCAGCTGTAAACAACTCTGGCAGCGAGGTGTAAGCTTCAAAGACTTAGGATAAAATCGACTTAGGATAGAATCGATTCCCCTCTTGCCAGTTTAAAGACTTAGGATAAAATCATTTTCTCTCGCTAAAAACAGCATTGGGGCACGTGAAGGCTGCAATAAGAGGCTAAATCCAAAAGTTTGGTTAAAATTTTCATAATGCAAACTTGTTCCTAATAAACTTTGGTTAAAATAGAAATAACCCAAAAAAAAATAAGTCAACAGGTGAATTAATAGACGGTCAACGCCGTATCGAACGCTATAGTCCCTGCAATGCCGAAGGCAGGGACTAATAAGTTATAAGTTCAAATTTATTTTACCTTCTTCTATTAGGTATATATGTTTTTCTCTTATTTATTTCTCTTGTCATTTTTAACAGATCACATCAAACATATTTCAACTATTATGTATATATGTTTTTCTCTTATTTATTTCTCTCGTCATTTTTATCTTATTTATTTCTCTCGTCATTTTTAACAGATCACATCAAACATATTTCAAGAAAGTTTCCTTCACTCTTAGGATTTGTCAATGCACCCTTTGATGTGTATAAGTTGTTTCCACTCTTTTCCATATTTTGGATATTTATTTTGTTATATTCTTCCACAACTACAATCTAACATATAATTTGATATACTTTTAAAAATTATATAATAAATTACCAATGATTAAAATAATCATTTTGAAACTATTATTTTCATTAAAAAAATTCTATCAAACTACCCAAGTTAAACCTAAAACATGACTTCCACAATTAAACTCATATATAATATGATATTCTTAAAAAAAAAATATTAAATGAATTACAAATGATCAAAGTGATCATCTTAAACAAGTAGATTTATAAGAACAAATGACAAGGAATTGAAGTTGTTGCACTGTAAGTACATTAAGAGAAGAGAATATTCCAACTTAAGATGGATTACCATATATTGGGAATTTGATATTAGCTTTTGATGAGTATAAAAAAGAGATGCATGTTCTACATTAAGAGAAGAGAATATTCCAACTTAAGATGGATTACCATATATTGGGAATTTGATATGAACTTTTGATGAGTATAAAAAAGAGATGCATGTTCTACAATATCAGTTTAATAGAATGGGGCTTCCTACATTGCTTGATAATTATGGCACTAATGTTTGTAAATAACATTGAAATACAAAACGAGCCACAAATGAAAGTGCTAAGAAGAGGCATAAGCCAAAGTTTTAGAGATTAAAACTCCTCCTCTTTATGATTGATCTCTCATCATGAAGAAATACTACAACTAGAAACATCTCCCAATTTCTCTTTCATGAATCTCTTCCTCTCCACAATGAATCTTATAGTGATGAATTTCCTTTTAAATGGGATTTATAAAAGGTGCAATTTTTGAACCAAAATAAGAACAAGTTATGAACAATGAAATCCAAGAGGAGCCACCACTCAAACTTGTCAATGCAATACTAATTCAACCAACTAAGGAAAGAGTTAGGATGACCAATATAGTGACATTGGCATAATCGAGTCTTAGGATCCCTTTGGGTAGTCACTAGTAACAATATATACCATAAATTTGAGTTCAAAGGTCTCAAGAAAAGAGTGCAACTAGTGGTACTTAGTCGTTGATTTGCATTCTAATAATTTATCTTACTTGTACAGATGTAGGAAATTGAATTTGGGTACTAGTTACAATCATATTTGCATCTTTCTTATGCTTTGAGGTCATAGCATTTGTGAAGGCGAATGTTGTGACCTCAACGCAAGAAATTACTAGAATACTTATGGTCACAACCAGTGCACTTATTTTATATTAATTGTTAGGTTCCATCAATTATGCATGGATAAATAACTAATAAAGTTCATTTGTGTATACCAAGACGCACTTATATTATATACGTGATTCAAAATGGAGCTAAATAAGTATCATATGAATTTATTGATGCTTTAGACTTGAGAGATTCACTTTGGGGAAACTTAAAGATGGTATTGAGTTTTTCATATTTTAGGACAACAACTTTCAATGCATTTTGGGGTCCCTAAACAATGTTTTCAACCTTTCAATAATCAACATTTGCAATAAGTTTCACTATATTCTATTGACATTTTTATTATCATTTAGATATTTTCAATGAGCTATCATGCACCTAAAGTGAAGCTCATATCTGAAATTTATTTCATTTATTAAATAACCATTAATATTCCCCTTCATAGATATAAGTAGCAACATCGTCACCACACCACAATTTAAGTATGGGGTTTTAATGACATGTCAGAATCCATTCAAGACATCATGGAGGCACCAAGAGGATTTCAAAACCATAAACTTAACTGTAATTTTAGCTATAAAAAAAAAAAGAGACGGGAAGAGGGTTCACTTTTTCATTAGCCACTTAGTACTACCTAATATAAGTAGGAGTGTGGGGGATATATTAAGAGAGTAGAGAGAAGTTATATGCATATTAAGAGAGAGTAGAGAGAAGCTATATGCATATTAAGAGAGAGTAGAGAGAAGCTATATGCATAGGACAAGAGCAGACCATAGTTTCTCATAGCTTTGCAACAATTTTTTTTCTTTGTAGTGTGTATTGTAATCTTCATGATAAAATAAAGATAGAAAGGGCAATCTTTTTTCCTTGTTGGTTTTTCCATATCTGTTTCCAGGGTAATTTTAGTGTTCTCGTGTGTAATTTTGCTATTATAGTTTTGTTTAATGTCATAGTAGTTAAAAAAATGATTGATTTGTTTTATTTTAGTTAGTGAGCTTATTCGAATATCTAAGGGTGTGGATCTTTTAAATTCAACTTTATGGTTGGAGGTTTTCCTTTCTTTGGTTAGTATAAAAAAACTTATATTGTTGACATTAGTTATATCTACTCAATTAATGGTGTCTAAATGATTTGTTTCTTTTGTTTCGTAAAAAAAAAATCTTATGCACCAATCTAATATCTAACTTAATTATAACCTTAAAATTAAAATCTTTTATTAAAAAAAATTATTTATAATGATATTGTAAAATCTTATATTCTTCTATTCATCCCTTATGCTTCTTGAGAGTTGGACCGTACCCTCTTTTAATAACGAATTACAAAGAGCATACTTATAAGGTCGTGTGAAATTTATTAGCGACATTTCAATATTTAGATGGATCCTTATTTCACCCTAAGGTGGATGTATAGCCACCGATTTATTTATTTATTATTTTTAAATTATAATTTTTATAATATATTGCTCTAATTGCCTCTGTAGCATAATCGTGCAAGATGTGTGAGGACTATTACAATTTCGATTCAGCTCCTCTTCCTAGAAGGAGATAACTACGATGCCTCCATCATTTGAAATATAATGAAACAAGGGAGCCACTGCCATGGCGGTAGTCCCTGCTGGGGTCTGCCACAACAAACAGCAAGCAACAAGTGGCCTTCATGCTGGTGAGACATCGCATGAGGTGGACGTGTGCCGCGAGTTCGATGCGAAAGCACTTTGTGCATTTGACCGAGCCAGCTGTGGTTCAACAGGTTGAATCCAGTGCCCAAGTTTCATCAACAGAATGAATGAATTCCCCCATCTCTTAACAAGAGCCTAAAGCAAGCCCTTAGAGCAGATTTGAAAAGATCAAGAAATTAGCAGATTTTGCAAATTCAAGTAATATCTTCAACGACTACTCCATTTTGAAGATTTTTGCTTTTGGGCTTCCATTTCAGCCTGGAGCAGCAAGGAGAGGAATGTTAATGTTTTATTTTTCATAATTGAAAGTTGGAAAAGTTTTATGTAGTAATTGAAATGTTTAGATTAGAGTATTGTTTATGTAAACATTTTATGTTAATAAAAGTATTATGTTTCATTCTATTGAAATGTTTATATTGAGATTTAAGTTTTACAGGTTTTTAATATATGGTTTTTTAAATAGCATGAGAAGAAAAGGCAAAGTGTATATTTGTAAAAATATAATATAAAAGAATTAAGTAATTCAAGTTTATTAATTAACGAATCGGTATTAACTAGAATTTGTGATATGACTAGGATGAAGTCAATTCAATATTATATCCAGAGACTTCAAATTTTTTTGCGGTTTTAAATATACTACATCCTTAACCATTAAACCAACGTATAATTATTTTAACACATAAATTAATTAATTAATTACTAGAAAAATGCAAAAGAAATATAATATTTCAAGTAAGGTTATGGTATATATATTAGATAATTAACAGTGTTTTTGGTTAGGAACTTTTCTCATTTATAAATTTAGATAAACTTTTTTAAAGAGACGTAATATTTATATATTTAAAATTTTATTTTTACTACAAGTAATTCGCTTCACTTGCACACAAAATGCAATATTAGATATTTAGATAAACTTTTTTAAAGAGACGTAATATTTATATATTTAAAATTTTATTTTTACTACAAGTAATTCGCTTCACTTGCACACAAAATGCAATATTAGTTTTGAATCACATCGATCCCCTTCACTCTTGTAATTCGCTTCACTTGCACACAAAATGCAATATTAGTTTTGAATCACATCGATCCCCTTCACTCTTGTAATTCGCTTCACTTGCACACAAAATGCAATATTAGTTTTGAATCACATCGATCCCCTTCACTCACATGAGCACACAAAATGCAATATTAGTTTTGAATCACATCAATCCCCTTCTCTCACATGATAAAATTAATAAGTATTACTAGACTCAATATTAATTTTGAATTAGATTGATCCCATTCACTCACATGATAGAATTAATGAGTGTGACTAGGATAGGTGATTGGGAAGTAATTGATAAAAGGACCAGGATAGTCGATTGAGAAGTAATTAAAAAAGGTAAAACAAAATATTTCAGATTTGTTACCAGGATCTTTGATTGGAAAGTAATTCAAAAGTGGGCAAAAGAAAATATTTCAGATTTTTACTTTGCCGAGTTAGTGTGATACATGAATCTTATTTAAGATTTTTACTTTGCTGAGCTATTGTGATACATGAATTTTTCACTTTTCACTTTTTCCAATGATGGATGTGAAAGAACTGAATTTGCATGTTTTATGTTCTCATAATCTTTTTTAAAGATTTGGCTTTCAAATTTATTCATTATATGCCTTTTGTCAGAATTTATCCATTCTATTTTATTTTCCATTTAAAAAAAACCTTTAGTGTTTAATCTATATGTTTAAATGATAGCTTTGCAAATTTTAAAAATAATTTAGAATTTAATGAAAAATAAAGCGATCAATTTTTTGCAATTAGTTTAATTTTAAAAATACATATAATCTTTTAAACTGAAATCAACACAAAAAAATACAAGCGAAGTCTTTCTTTATACACGGTGAGAAAGCAATAATATATACAATGCTCATATTGAGCTTTGCAACTTCATAAACAAGATTCCACGCTTCAAACATAGAAATATACACTTTAAATCAATCCCTCTGAAATTTCAGAATCATTAAACGGTATTGCATTGGAGATGTCTCATTTCTCCCCCATCTATCAGACCGGGCAACAGCAAAGCAAACCATTACTTTACTTCCTCTACCATGCCGGACTTTACAATTGGATTAAGTATAGCCCAAGTGCACTGGATGCATTCGATATAGATATTAATCGGAATTTGATAGACATGAGTGCATTCAAATAATTGACTTTGATCGATTTTGACATATTTCTTAGTTAAATTTCAAAATTTGATACTAACGCCACAATTGAAATTCGCTAGTGCATTCGATATAGATATTAATCGGAATTTGATAGATATGAGTGCATTCAAATAATTGACTTTGATCGATTTTGACATATTTCTTAGTTAAATTTCAAAATTTGATACTAACGCCACAATTGAAATTCGCTATATATTGAAAACAACAACATACACTTAATCGTGCATTTGTAAAATTATCGTACATTTGTAAAATTTAGTTGTTATTATCAAAGAGAACTCCATGAGTGCATGTCTGAGTTTTAACAACAACAACATACACTTAGTCGTAAATTTTAAGTGCATGTCTGAGTTTTAACAACAACAACGTACATTTGTAAAATTTAGTCGTTATTATCAAAGAGAACTCCATAAGTGCATGTCTGAGTTTTAAATGCATAGCAAATTAATGACAGTTTTTTAAGTCAAGTTTCTTGATCCACTACTATATTACTTTACCCGCATGCTTCCTGGATCGAACGAAAGATCAATCGGACGGGTAAGATCAGTATGGCTGATTTTCTGCAATTTAGAATGATAAATTTCGGGTCGCAGATCCATACTGCACAATAATTCTTTATGGGATTCAGCCGGTCTCGCTCCTGGGTGGGTACACTCATTCGTTGTAACAGAAAACTATGTGGTAATTATGGAAATGCCACTGAGGTACTCTGCGAAGAATCTGTTGAGAGCCGAACCAACGCCTCTGTACAAATTCGAATGGCACCCGCAGTCCAAGGCATTTATGCATGTCATGTCAAAAGCTACCGGAGACCTGGTGAGTGCCCCTCTAGATTATACATATTGGAAGCTGGTTGTATATTTTTAAGGTATGCACATTGAATGAAAACACATCTGCTCTTACTTCTGTGTATCTTAATGTTGCTACTGTTGTGTAATATTGCTTACCATATGTTTTATTTTTGATACGCTAATTGGTACAGCTTGATATTTTGCTAAATCTATTCCCTGCAACAGCTTATAGAAATTTGGCTCTGCGGTGTTTAACAGAGGTAGTGTCTATACTTCATATTTGTTATTATTTTAACCATTAATGTCTACACATTCTTCTGTTTGCTTTGAGGAAAAGCGTTGCAGGGTAAATTATATATATAAACCACATTTGAAGAAATGGGTTGAAAGTTGAGTAACATTCTTTAGGAAATATGTGGAACAAAGAATAGCATTGAAAAAATAACCCATAAATTGTTTGAGAACATACATCCAAAGAAAAGTAGATTAGCCAAAGAATGAAATCATCCATATGGCCATTTATTTGTTTAAACTGAAATCCGAAATCCGATAAAGGCTAACTAATTTAAGAAAAAAAAATCCATACATTTCTTTTTTCCAAATTATTCAGAAAGAAAATGCATACAATGAAAGCATCCATTATTTACACTCAATGCATACAAATTTTATCAAAATTTACACTTAATTCATAACAAAAATTGCGTAAACCCTAAGTAATATAAGGAAAAAACTTGCCATCCATTTCCTTTTCCTTTTCCAAAATATTCACAAAGAAATTGTGAAAAAAAAAAATTGAATTTTCCTTTTCCAAATTATTAACAAAGAAGTTATGAAAAAAATAAAATTGAATTGTAAATAAATCTAGATATACATCTGTCACGGTTCCGAATAAATGGAACCTGAACTGAATGGTATCAGACAACCCATAAATTCTTGAGAATATACCATCCATAGATGCCTGGACATAGCTAGCAATCATTTAGCCACTCGACGTTATGATATCATAACCAAACCAAAGAGGGTTTGAGGGCCAAGCAACTAACTAGTGTAATAATCCCCTAGGAAAGGGGTAGGACGAATGGCCAAATTCTACAAAATACTACATTTTAAAACGGGTAAGAAAGTTGAAACCATCTTTGGCTAGGAATTCTTTATAGCTGAAACTAGTGAGAGGTAAAGAAAAAACGAAAGAATGATTGAGATGAAACCTGTAAATTGCTAGGTTGGCTATGAGTTCCAAGGCCGACTGTGAGTCCCAAGGATGATTGTTACCTGTAAAAATACAGGTTCTGGCTCTCCATGTCCAAGGGCTACATCAACCCTTAGAAGGGTTAGTATGACGATAATTTCTATGGAAAGAAAAATTTTAACGAAAGTTCTGGGAGTCACATATAGAAACGCCAAATGTGTTTACCTATAAATATGGTAAGGGCTTGTCATTACCAGACCTGCAAACGAATTTGGAATAGCCACAGACAAAACTGCGTGTCTGTGGAACAAAACGCTTGCCTGGAAGCCTTTGCAATAATCATCTACAGGGACAAGTCTGAACTCTATCATATCCTTAGTTTCTTCGAAAAACAAGTTAATTACCAGAGCTATGAGGAAATTTTATGAAATAACTATTGTCCAATATTCACATACATAAACCCTTAACAACTTTACTGTAATTCTGGTGAGCGCTTGTCGTTACCACACCTGTAAATAAATTTCGAATACCTAGATTGTTGTATGAGAGGAGGGTTTCCTCTAGACACAGATAGAAGTCAGTTTCGTTGGAACAAAATCCTTGACTTGAAGCCTCTGCAATAAGCATATGCAGCGACAAGCCCGAAGCCGGTCACATCCTCAGGTTGTTCGAAAAACCTAGTTGAAGACAACCGTCGAATTTCTGACGTGAAAACGCCCATGGACCTTGCTTGGTATCGCCGATTATACCCACAAAACGTTTTGGCAGGTGTAAACTATGGTGGTTTGGATGATGGCAGGTGTAAACAATGGCGCAACGGTAAACAATGGAGGTGTGGCAGGTGTAAACAATGGAGGTGTGGCAGGTGTAAATGAGGTAGTTCATGCAATTTTGGTTAAAAAAAAATTTAAAAACTTTGCATAAATTTTTTTGTTAAAACTCATTTACCAAACTTTGGATAAAAAAACCTGTCGGCCCTAAAATACCATAAAGGCAGTTAAAACTTTGGATAAGAAAAAAGTTGCAGGTGTATTTTTCCCTCGATACGCGCGAAGTTTCCAATAAGAGGTAAAAAAGAAAACTTTGGATAAATTGTCTCCGACACTAAATTGACATCAAAAACTTTGGATAAAATTTAGAAAAGCATAAAAAAATTTAGTTATTAATTGATTGCCAGCGATCTATCGATCGCTAATAGTCCCAAGCAGGGACTAATAAGGGAAAGAGAAACCATGATAAAAGGTTGCTAGGCACAAATCATTTAAAATGATAACATTATTGTTGAAGGAAGCAAGATAATAAATTATTTGAATAGGTCCATGGAGGAATCTGCAAGGAAAATGTTAGAAACTAAATCTTTAATTGGAGCTAAAACATATTTGAGATCAAATGATAGGGGCAATGAACAATATTAGAATTCATTTTGATGTGCTGCAAACATTGAAGCTCGGCACAAAGATTATAGATTGAAATTAATTAATCACATACATAGATTAGAGATAAGGCTCAAGTGGAAGAGGATGTTATTAAGTTTATGGACAATATATCTTAGTTTGAAATTATTGCTATGCATATCAATAATTGAAACATTGTGATAAAGGAAGCTAATAAAATTCATACAAAAAGGAAAGCAATGCTAATAATGAAAAATAAATGTAAAACAATTGGTTTTAATGAAAAGCATTTTATAGAGGAATTCAATCATTTATATAAAATATGTTATGTTTTTCTCTTTTATGAACTAATGAAAATTGGTTATAAAATCATGAAATACATAAGGAAGAATTAGTGAAATGGAGGGATAATCAAGAGTTGTTTTTCTGATATCTCTTATCTTGATAATTTTTGTAATCAAATGTGCATATGTGTGTTTTTGGTTAAGTATACTATTTTGAAAGACAATTGAATATTTTAATTATCAGTAATTTATTAGCGATAATAAATTTGTATTTATTATGTTTTATTTTTGTAAATAAAGAAATCTAGAAAAATTAGTTGTTGAGTACAAATGCCTAAAAGAGACAAGACTGCAAATTATTGTGAAATATTTATAACCCATCAAGAAGTTCTAGGCATCTAATCTGAATGATTAGATTTAATTGATGAATTATGATATTGGCCAATTATTTGTTTCCTAGAAGACATGGAGCTTCCCTCAAAAGTGGGAAACAAGAGCCCATTAATGAGAAAATTACTACTTGCCACCCACCAACGGAGTGGTAGATGCGTTGGAATAAAAATATTTGTTCTCCTTTCTTTTGTCTCATTTTGAGTGCAAAAAAAGAGATTAAAGAGATGCAAAAGAGAGATATAAAGAACTTGTAGGCTTGGTATGTTTGAGGGGACAATGGATATTGGGTAGTATCAAGGTTGGGAGGAGCCAAGTACTTGACTGTTAATTTTATGGAAAAATTGTTTCAAGTCGGTATCTCTAACTTCTGTGATTTTTTTTATTTATTAAAGAACATAAACTGGTTATGTGATACATCCAATTTTTATACAATGAAAAAAATGATTATAAATTGCAGATAGAAAATATTGTGTTTTTACTTATTTATTTTATATAGTGTAAATAAAATAGTAAGTATGATGGTGCAAAAAAGAATAGATATTGTTATATTTTATTTGGAAATTTATATAGAAAATGGAAAAACAAAAGATTACAGTTCTTGTTGTAGAAAGTTCACCATAGAAGAGAATTATTTATCCGTAAGTGCTATCTAGAAATAGATTTTTCTAAACATGAAATCAAATAAAAGTATGGGTATATGTTTACATATGTTAGACTTGGTTCAAAATTTCAGAGAAATAATTCTCATTATATATATATGTGTGTGTGTGTGTGTGTGTAATACATGCTAGACCAAATTTAGTGATGTACAAAGTAATCTTCTCTATAATAATAAGAGAAAAATATTATTAACAAAAAATGTAAATATATGTAATAGAAGTGAAGGGATTCCAAGCTAAAGCCCATATAAAGAGCTATAGTAATGTAGCTCTTTGCTTAAACATTATAAATGGAAAGATATTTAAGAAAATGTACAGAAAATGAAGTCACATAGACATTTATGTATCGAATATCATATTATTAACTATTAAAAAAAAAGCCCATGTGGTGTAGCTTAATTGGCAATTTCCTTGTTATGAAGTAATATGTAAAGCATGAGATTGAAAGTTGAGATCCTCATGGGTTATACCAACAAAAGAAACTATTAAAAAAATACAAAAGAGTCTCTTGGAATTTTGGTAATACTACTATTATAAAAAATTAAATATAGGAGAGGTAGTTATAACGACATAAAACAATATCGAGTCTTATACAAGGCTGAACAAAGTAATTTTGTTCGCTAATGAAAACAAAAATTTAACACAAAAAAGGCTCTTGGCCTATTATAAGACTCTTAGTTCCGAATGAACTAAAAGCTAGGCAAGGAATTAAAGAAAATATTTAATACACAATTCCATAAATAAACAATTCAGAGTTTGGTTCTCAAAGAGAGAAATATTGTCCTTGAAGAAGAAGAGACCAATAAATGGAAGACCTCTAACCTGTTAAATGAGATGAGTAAGTTGAAACAAAACCCATCCAACTTGAAAACAACTACATGGATATGATATGGTGGAAAATTTATTTTGTACTTGTAAAAATAACATAATGAATGCAAAATGTTAAACACAATATAATGAGTAGAAATAAGAGTTTGGAAATCGAAAGAATTTAGGGTAGAATAAATTTACTATTGGAAATGTATTTTCGTTGATGGAAAATGTGGCCAATGGAAAATATTTGAATATGCAAAGCAAAGGCAAAGGTGATAATGGCCTAGGTAAAGCAAAGGAAAAGGCAACCATGGCGAAGGTATGGTGCAGTTTCTTTGGAGCCATTTTTGGCACAACAGATCAGCTCAAGTGCAAGTGAACCACCACAAATGGAAAGAGATCAGAAAGAGATTTCCAATGGTATATGGAAGTTCCAAAATGGATTCTTGGATTGAAAGATAAAGTCAGTCAAAGTTCTATGAACCTAAGGCCCTCATAGCAGAGTTCAAGCCATTTGGTGGAGCCTTTGGCACTTAGCCAAAGATGGCTAAATTCCAAATGTAGTGGAGGAGGATGGCAGAGCCTCTAAGTGATAGCTCCATGCTCACGTGGAAGCCATAGCAACAACATGGATAAATTTGATTGGATAAGAGGAGGCCCATAGTACAAGTTGGCTTGGAGGTAATACCCTGAAGGTTTCACCCCAACAAAATAATGTTAAGCCACAGGTCTAAAAAACTGGGGAAAGGTGGCAGTGGAGAGCCTTCCCATAGGTCAAAGGTAAAGCCCACTACACAGGCTGGCCCGATGAAGGCAGTAAGGTGGGTTCACCACAAGCAAACCTTTTTCCACACAAAGGGAAGGTCCAGGCGGAAAGGGTCTGGAAACAACAACTACGTGCTATCTAATGGGGAACGAGCGGGTGGATCCCACCCAATGGTAATAACCCAGTAGGATACAATCCCAGAAGTTTGTGTAGGGATCAAAAAGTATTGTGGCAAGAGGAGAATACTGGGCCATGGTAGCATTACAAACAATGAATGGAAATAAGTGGCAGAGGCCCACTCCGCTAGCTCAGTTCGCTGAGGGCAAGCCCGAAAGTTCATTCCGATAGAAATAACATAGCAGGAAGTAGTAGGAAATCCAACCCAAAGGTTTTGTGAAGAAAAACATAAAAAAAGGTCGAGAAGGCAAAAACCAAAATACAGAGGAAATGGGTCATAAAATAAAGGTCTGAAGGACCTTTTCTCTCTCCTCCAGAAGGATAGGTGGTGACACACGGTTGGCACAGATGGTGCAAAGGATGATGCCAACATATCCACTTAGAGGAGGACATGTGGAAGGTGGATTTGGGGTTTTTAGGCACCTAAGTGGCCCTTTTCTAGGTGACACATGTCATCACTCAGAGGTTGACACGTGGTGGATATGACATCAACATGATGTCATCTCGATAGAATGAGCCCAAAAGGTCTAATAGGTGGGAAATAAGTTTTTTCAGGGTTGCAAAATACCAGGACATGGTGGCATATGCCATCTTGGTAGGCCATAGCTATTCAACGAGGAGTCGGGAGGACCTTACAGGACAGCTAAGCCTACAATGGCCCAACCCAACGGAATGGTTAAAGTTAAGTTTGGCGGTGGTGCTAGATTGAATGTACTGGGACATGGGGGATTAATAGATAGAGCAACAACCAATGGTGTTATTACTGGGCGGTCCCCACAGATACGTCAACCCCGCGGAAGAACTTTGATAGGTTCACAAATGGACACACAAATAAAAAGGCATGAGGAAAGGGGCTATGGGCTATGCGCTCGCACAAGGTCCAATGCAACACCCAGAAGAAAGGAAGATCAAATGGTACAAGAGATACTTCAACACCCAGAAGAAAGGAAGATCAAATGGTGCCTGGAGGCAACAAAAAAAAATGCTTGATGAAGAATATTTAGAGTCTGAAATTCTAGTGGTTGATCTCTCTTCAGTTAACAAGAAGCAACATCAGTCATGCAAGATATCCAAAGGAAGACAGTGAGAAAGAAGATAAACAAAGGTATTTATGCTCAAGCAATGATAGAAATCCACCTAGTCAAGAAAATCATCACAATAAACTAACTCATGGAGTTGAGAAAAATCAACATCTATAGGTGTGGAAGAAAAAGGAAAGTAATCTACTCAGGGGGAGTAGATCTCTTGTTCCTCTTCACTGAAAATAAAGGGTTGACTTCAAGGGAAGACAGGAATGTCAAATGCAGGGAGAAGAAAGGAACAACCTAAGGAATGCATCTGAAGGATAAAGGAAAATTTCGAATGCAAAGAGGGAGCATGGTCACAGGGTGAGTATACTCAAGTCAATATTTGAGTATGAGTTCACATTGGTAGCATCATTTGGTATCAACTATGTGCTAATAGTGTTTATTGCATATTATCTTGAGTAGCTGAGATGATAAATGGATTCGCTGCTATGATGTTGTTCCAATTGGTAATTGGTATCATACATTTGATTTGTGGTAAAATAAACATGATAAGAGGTGGAGGACACTTAGTTATCAAATGATCAAGAAATACCATTAGTGGCATCAAATTTAGTAATTTTCTTTAGCAATTGGTACCAAAGAATCATGGTGAGTATGTTGTTAATAGAAATTTGAAAAGTGAAATGTGAGTTGTCTAAGTATGTGTTGGTGAGAGTCCCTCTATGTTTGTAAAATTGTTTTACTTTGGTGATGTCAAGCACAACCATGGTTGTGCTTATTGCTAGAGGTTAGGTGTATGTGTTTAGGTAGGCACTGTTATGAAACCAACTCACAAAAAGATAGTAAAGAGAGATAAATGCCTTAGAATTCAGCCTCTTCGAGGGGGAAACCTCCTTTACATTACAAAAATGAACAATTCTTGGATGATACAAATGACAAGACCTCCTTTCTATATATAGGAGTCTAAGGGGTCATATACTTTAATCCCAGCTGACATAACAATAATAATGTAAGGGCACAAGATATAACAATAGTGGGGCTTCTATGGGGCACAATAATAACAATATCGGGACTACATGGGCACAACAATATAATAAGGGGGTTGTACTAATAACAATAAGGGGTTACATTAGTAGTATAGGGACCTAACATGCCCCTCTCCTTCAAAAAATGTTGTCCTCAATGGTTGAGTAGTTCTTGATGCTTATGTATAAAATTATTGTCATCCCATGTGGAATATTCAGCGGGTAAGTTCTTCCCCTTGATGAGATACTCTGAAATTGATCAATTTCGTAGCTATTGGGTTCTCGTTTCTATGACTGCTTCGGGTTCCAATATGATTTTTCCTTCCTCGTCAAGTTCTGGTAATATTGTTTGAACTGGGATCTTCTGCAAAATTTTGAATGAGTGGCCACATTTCTTCGTCCTTCTTCCATTCATCCCTTTGCTTCATTTATCCAATTTGGTTGGATAATAGAAATAACACAAAGTAATGATTCCACATCCTCGTCCTTTCTTGAGAGTGCATCTACAAAAACATTTTGCTTCCCTTTTTTGTAGATGAATTCAAAGTCATAACCCAACATATTTGTGACCCATTTTTTCTGTTCTTCTAAAAATAATCTTTGTTCTAAAAAGTATTTAAGACTATCATGATCCATTTTTACCTTGAAGTGTCTTCCCATTAGGTAAGGTCGCCATTTCTTAAGTGCATGTAGTATTGCCAACATTTCCTTCTCATAAATAGCTTGCTTGATATGTAGCTATAAAAATACCCAATCGCCTACATCAAAACATCTTTCACTGTGATGTTGATCTGCCTATTGTTTCATTTGATTCTGCATCAAAGTTGCGTTATCCTTTAAAAGTTCGAGAACCTGTTGTTGATGCTCGATGTGATCTTTCACTGCTTGAATATTTTTCTTCTTGATATGTCCTTCTATCTTGAGAGTTTGAGGAGTGGTAATTTCTTCCAATGCATTACAAGATATGGTGTTAAAATTGGCAACTAGGGCCAAACTCCATGTCGGTCATCTTATTTATGGTAGCTGATATTTTTATTGGATCCCTCTCATCGAGAGGTGTAGGATTTATCCAAAGATCATCCAATTCCGATAAGTATTCATGAAGTTATGAATCTATTTATGTTATAAATCAAATTGTCAAGTCGACCAACAATTTGAGAAGGCTCAGAAGCCCAATAGACGTGTCTGTTCATCACCTACGTTTTAGTATAAATAGAAGAGGACTTGAAGTCATTTTGACACACTCTTCAAGTGATCTCCTCTCCACGTCTTGGGTCTTTGGTGAAGGAGAGACACTAATGAAGAATGCCTGAGCTGCAAATGAAGCCCTAGTTACAGTCAACGTGACGCCCTAATTCATGTCTATGGAGACATCTACATGCAGGCAACAAAGATATATATATATATACACGCAGGCAATGGAATTATATATATATTATAACACGCAGGCAATGGAAATATCTATCTTATTATATATATATAGATATGCTAGTAATGGAGATACATATGCGTAGTAATGGAAATATGTATACACATCAATAGAGACATTTACACACTGTAACATAGATGGTGGCCACAGTAATAAAAGGCCGTAGTCAATCCGCAGTCATAATCCCGCAGGCTTAGAGTGTAGCCGCAGTCAACGCATGGAAGCCGCAGTCATGAAGAAGGAAGCCACAATTGGATCCGCATTAAGGTGAGATATGTCTGAAGGTTCAAGCTGCCTCCTCAGATGGGTTAAGGAGTAGCAGAACCAATGCTGGTCACCCTCTCAGCATACCTGTAGATTGAAGGTATTCTTGTATGGAGAGAGTAACAAAGAAAGGATGAAGCCTGAGAATCTCAGCATATCTATCTCAGATAGATGACAAACATTGGATACTCTTGTAGCAGATAGCCCATAATCTCGGTGATGATCACTGTGGTATAGATGGGAACAAGAATACTTCACAGTGAGCAGTATGACTTGGATCTATATGTCTCAGGATACGAAGTAGTGTTACAGTCTATAAGGAGAAGCATTTCTAATGCTTCTGCATAATAAAGAAATAATATAGTCTGGGCATCATGAAGCAATAATGAGAATGATAAGGATGACTAGTCTCAGCATGATGATGAATGAGGTAGCATGATGCAGCATGATGGGCATATTAGTAAGGAGAACATGATGATGGAAGCAGATGGGAGCAGCTCAATAACAAGGTGCAACAAATGGATGAGATGCAACACTAAGATAGGTGAAGGAGTCACCTTGGAGAATCAGTTGAAGCAATATGTCTTCAACTAATCTCATGTGATATCAAAAGTCAATTATGGACTTCTATTGTAAATGTACTATCTCTCTTACTTTCTTTGCTGAACTTTGAAGAACATAAAAGAAGAATTGATCAAGGGTTTCCCCACATTGTGTGGTTTGTCCTTGGCTGGCGCCACATCTTGTGTCCTCTTGTCTTGGTTTGTCTTCTGCGATTTATATTTATGTTCTATCTGCAATTTACTTTAATGCTGATGTGATTGCTAGCTGTGAAAATTTAAATAAATTGCTCTAGCATAGAACATACCTAAAATTAACATATGGTCAGATTCATTTCTTGATGCTCGAAGTGATCTTTCATTTCTTGAACATTTTTCTTCTTGATATGTCCTTCTATCTTGATAGTTTGAGGAGTGGTAATTCCAACCAATGCATTACAAGATATGGTCGGATTCATTTCTTCTTTCTCTATGTGATCTTTCACTTTTTGAGCCTTTTTCTTTTGATATGTCCTTCATCTTGAGGAGTGAGGGTGGTATCTTGCCAATGCTTTATAAGATATGGTCGGATTCATTTCTTCTTTCTCCAGGTTGGTTCCCAATGTATTTCTTCTTCTTTTGATGTTTCTTGATCCTTTTATTCCTCCTCTTCATAATCTATGTAAAATAATTTCTTCTCAGCACACTTATGACCTTTAGTGTATTTGCTATCACAATTGTAACAAATCCCTTTTTCTCTTTCTTCTTCCAATTGTTGTGGTGTAAACCTTGTAGGTTGTGGAAGGCTAGGAGAAAAAACACTTCCATAATTATAGTTGTGAGTGGTGGGATTCCTTATTTCCATAATTTCACTTTAATTTTTCTTGCCAACCTGAATGCCTTCTCCAATCAGGTTCCCAAAGACGAACCTTATGTTGAATATTATCCTTTAAAGTCCCTATGAATACATCAATCCTTTGCTTCAATGGAATATAATTTACCCTTATATTCAATTTTTGAAAGTCTTCAATGTGCTCTACCATTGAACCCTTTTGTTTGATATTTATCAATTGGCTAAAGAAGGTGTTTCTCTTTGTATCCTCATAATGTGCTATCATTTCCTCTGTGAAAATTGACCACGTGACAAGTGGGTTTACGAGAACAAATCCCTTCATACCTTTTGTAATAGTTGCACCTCATGTAGATCAAAATATTGCTCCATCTGTAGTATCCAATTTAACAGATCCCTGCCATCAAACTTCCTCATATTGCCTTTTCTTGATTTTAGGAGCTCGATCTTGAAATGAGTGTAACTCTGTAATTTCAGATCTCTAAGTTCTGAAATTACATCCTGCAGTAGCCCTCTAAGTCCTCTTTCTAACATTGCAAGTCTGATCACGATTAGGTTTTGCAAGGAAGAGGTATGTCAAATATCCCACGTTGACCTGATTATAGACTAGTTCAGTAGAAAGAACTTGTATGAAGTTCCACGTGTCACTGTCTCAACCTTAGGACCTAAAACTAATACATCGAAAACTATAGTCTGTCCTCTTTCTGTAACTTCTTACGATTTTTAAATCTGATTCTCAGAGAGATAGTTATGATGATTTTCCCCAGGTCACCTGTTTGCGATATAATTCGAGATCCTACAAAAACCCTAAATTCCTTGGATCATATCTTCGAATATATAGTGATACAAGGTTTGATATTCAGACCCGTGGTTTAGAGAGATTTTGGCTCAAATGTGTTTTTTTTTTTTGCTTCTGAAATATCGAAGAGAAAAAGTTATAGTGAAAATGCCACGATGACCTGTTTGGAGTAGCGAAACCCTAGAATCCAAGCTCTAATACCAAATGTTATGAAACTAGCTCACAAAAGGATAGAAAAGAGAGATAAATCCCATAGAATTCAGCCTCTTCGAGGGGGCAACCTCCTTTACATTACAAAAATGAATAATTTTTGGATGATACAAATGAAAAGACCTCCTTTCTATATATAGGAGTATAAGGGGTCATAATATAATCAAAGCCGACATAACAATAATAATGTAAGAGCACATTAATAACAATAGTGGGCTTCTATGGGGCACAATAATAAAAATATCGGGACTACATGGGCACAACAATATAATAAGGGGATTGCACTAATAACAATAAGGGGTTACAGTAATAGTATAGGGACCTAATAGGCACTGTTATGACTATTATGAATGTAATCCTCAATGAGTCTCAGACTAGCAGGAGTTATTTGTCATTACTAAGTTGAACAAGCATCTATTTTTTCAACAAGATATCCCTCTGGCCTGCTTGAGGAAAAGATTGGGAGTAAATACTCTCCCTTCTTTCCAATCTTCTGCACTGGACAGAGAGGAAGCTACTTGGATTAGATTAGAGGTACTTGAGGCTTTTAACAAAACAAACAACAATTGACAGGTCCACAAGATCAGAAGACAGAGGGAGATTGTTGATAGGGGGAGCATGTTAGTGTCTTTTCCATTGATGTAAAAGGGGAAGAGGTGGTGCTAGTCAAACACAAGAGAAAAAAAGGTGATATCTATCCTAAATAGCATAATAAAACAACAACACTAGTAGAAGTGCCATCTTAGGGAGAGCAACACTCATGTTTTGCTAAGGGTGTTTATAGAAGAGCCAAAGCTATTTTGTTTTACCTTGGTGTTGCCATCAATTCCAAAAGGGGATATTTTTTGAAATGTGTTGTCATTAACAACAAAGGTTGCCAATGGCAAAGATCTAAACATATAAAGCAAAGGGAAAGGTGATAATGGCCCAAATAAAACAAAGGCAAAGGTAAGCATGGAAAATGTATGGTGTAGTGGATTTGGAGCCATTTTTGGTGCAAAATATCATCTAAGGTGCAAGTGAAACCCCCACAAATGGAAAGAGGTTGAAATGAGCTTTCCAATGGTATATGGAAGTCCCAAAATGGATTCCTAGATTGAAAGAGAGAGCCAGTCAAAGTTATATGACCCTAAGGACCTGATTGCATAATTCAAGCAATTTTGTGGAATCTTTAGTGCTTAGCCAAAGATGGATAAATGCAAATGTAGTGGAGAAGGATGGAGGAGCCTCTAAGCGAGAGCTCCGAGCTCACGTGGAATCCACAACAACAACAGGGAGAAATTTGATTGGATAAGAGGAAGCCCATAATACAAGCTGGCCTGGAGGTTATACCCGGCAGGGTTCACCCTGGAGGAATAATATTAAGCCATAGGTCTAAACGATTGGGCAAAGGCGATAGTGGAAATCCTTCCTATAGGCCGAAAGTGGAGCCCACAACACAAGCTGGCTCGACGGGTTCACCCTAGCACAAAGATTTTGGTGCAAAAAGGAAAGGCCCAGGTGGAAAGGGATAGGACACAACAACTACATGCTATCCAATGGGGACCGAATAGGTGGAGTCCACTCGACAGTAATACCCCAACATGATACAATCCTGGAAATTTGTGTAGGGAGCACAAAGTATTGTGCCAGGATGAGAATTCTAGGTGATTGTAGCATTACAAACAAAACATGGAAATAAGTAGCAGAGGCCCACTTCATTAACTCAACCTGCTAAGGGCGATCCTAGAAGTTCATCCCGATAAAAGTAACATGGCAGAAAGTATCAAGAAAGTTGAATCAAAGGATTTGCGAAGGAAAACAAAAAAAAGGTCTCAGAAGGCCAAAACCAAAATACAAAGGAAATGGGTTGCAAAAAAAATGTTTGAAGGACTTTTCTCTCTCCTCCAGGAGGATAGGTGGTAGCACATGGTTGGCCCAGATGGTGAAGAGGATGACGTCAACACAAATAATCGGAGGAGGACTCGTGGTAGGAGGATTTGGGGTTTTTGGGCACCCAAGTGGCCCTTTTCTAGGTGACATGTGTCACCACTTAGAGGTTGACACTTGGCAGCAGTGGCAACAACATGATATCATTCCATTGGAATGAGCCCATAAGATGTAATAGGTGTGCAAGAAGTTTTTTCTAGGTTGCAAAGTGAGGGGAGAGGGTGGTGCATGCCAACCTGATAGGCTATGACTAACCAAAGAGGAGACAAGAGGACCCCACAAAATAACTAAGTCTACAATGGCCTTGTTGAAGAATCTTGGGAAAATACGTTATAGTAGGATTCTTCGTTACTTGATAACAATTTGTGGAGTCTTTTTACTTTTTTCTTATTAGCTTAATCTTATTCTTCTTCTTATTAATGCATGTGTGTGTACTTCATCAAACTGCTACCAAAACATAAGAACAAGAACACAAGATTTTGGCTCTTTACCAGGGCCAAAAGCTCTCTTCTCTTGAGAGGAAAACCATGTTGGAAATAATACTAAGGGGGGGGGGGGGGGGGGTGGGGTGAATCAGTGTTATCAGATCAATAATTTAATTTTCAAAACTGATTTGTATACGTTACTTCATTTCGGTGAACTAGCGTGTATACATGACTATACTTAATGCAAGTAGTGTATATGCAAAGATCTTTTGATTTACCCAAATTATCATGTATTGAACTTTAATCAGTATATCAGGAATTAATTAGATAGTGCAGTAAAAACAGATTAAAGCATCACACATAAACACCAAGATATAAGTTGGAAATCCAATGTGGGTGAAAACCACCTGCTGCAATCGTCTCTGTCTTCTTTTAATAAGAAAATTCTATTTACAGTTTTTGTACTGGTGCAATCTTATACTAGTACATAGTCTTCTACCTGTAGAAGGCTACAACCTTCTCTTGTTCTTCAGCTTCTACTAGAAGGGAGCTACAACCCCCTAGCTCTTGTACTAGCTGATGTGTTTACTAGTATGTAGGTGCCGACATACAGAAGGCTATGACCTTCTCCTTTTTCTTCCAGGGACCACATTTCATAAATTTTCAGACTAGATCCATCAACAACATCATATCAAATATATTTGCATCAATAAATCACCTTTTGAACCAACCACAACCGAATTAATCAATCACTTTGACAACCCATCAATCTGAGCATTCAGAATACTGTCACCAGAATACAGTAACTAGAACCCAAGCCAAAACCTAGAACACTTCAACAACAAATAGAAGTAACTAAAACACATTTTATAAGGTATACGCTACTTCCATGTGTCGAACTTGCGCGCATACACGCTTTCCTCAAAGCGAACCGGCGTATAGATTTGGAAGTCAAATTGATGATGTATACACTGCTTTGATATGCAGAACCAGCATGTATACACTTATTTTCTAAAGTGAACCTGCATACAGATTTGTAAATGATGATTTAAACATTACAACTATTCCAAACTTCAGTCATACCCAGATCATCATATTTACAGACTACAAAATGCGTGAGTTATTCAGATATATGATCAAATCATATAAAGATAATTCACTTCAAGCCTTGAGATCCTGATACATCATTAGATCTTATCTTTCATCAAACGCTAAGGTTCCTCCTTAGTTCAGATCTAGCAATGCACCATAACCCAATAACCTGCATACTATATCTCACACTTCATCAGATATTCAATGCTTGTATATCTTGGCCTAATGATCTTCTCCTCCTTTTATAGTTTTAGGCCTTTCTCAATACCATGGACCAAAACCACTTAGGACCAATACCTTGGACCAAATACCTAGGGTCAATACCTCAGACCAGATACCTTGGACCAATACCATGGATCAAAATACCATGGAACAAATACTTCGGACCAAAAATTTAGTTTTCCAAGGTATACGTGCTTCTCCTTCTATGAAAGTGCATGTGTATGTATATGCGACTTGTATATAGTGAACCTGCGTGTATACGCAACTTGGTGAATGGTGAACCTACGTATACCTCTCTTTCTTCATCCTGTGAAGACTAATCCGTCATTCTTTGTTGTTTACCTACTATACTGTGATATTTTATCTGAGTGAGTTTCCTTCTGAACTGATTCCTTGAAGTTTTCCCTGCATTTCATCACATATGTAAATTCTACTATCATGCATTATGTCACATCTGATATCTCTTCTGTAGATTCATCTAGTTACCATATACAAGTGAGTTGTTCTGCTATAAGTGGGTTGCCATCAAGTACAACACATACATCATAATGCCAACAATCTCCCCCTTTGTACTTGATGGTAACAACAACCACACCAAGTCACTCTCCCCCTTTGACAGCAAGGGCAAAGGGTCATGCTCACCCTGAGTGCATGATGACTTCTCTGATATGCTGAAGTGTGATGATTTAGCTCCCCTGATCGAGTCCATGCTCCCCTTGAGCATAAGCAAAGTCTACAAAAAGATGTTCTAAAAGAATAACATGAATCTATACATACATCACAAATGACCTTCCTATCACCAATGACTCATACATACATCCATCTCCCAACCAAGTGGGGATATACCAATTTTGACTCATCCACCCAACCAAGTGGGGATATACCAATTGTTCATACATGTCAAAACAAAAAACATTACATCATCCATCCCATGCATAGTGGGGTTACAAATGAGGTCTTTTCATGACCTTTACATTAAAATATGTACATATATAACAGAGACCAAATATCTTAAACAAGACCATGATAGTCATCAACAACTATCATATGATCTGCACCATCAACAACATTTGTCAATCAACATCTAGACCAACAACCTATATATGTCCATCATTAGTTCCCAAACTATCATCAACCATGTTCTCCCCCTAAACTTGTGCTGCTATGGGGTAAAATGCACGGTGTTAGCGCTTGAAATTTCACCTCAGGCTGAAAAAGGTAAACTCCAAGGCAACATCAAACTACTTAACCTCATAGCTAGCCCTACAGGGCAGGAGAGGGCTCTCTCCGGTCTATCTCGGCAAAGATCTTCAACGGGCAGAGATAACCAATAAAGAACACTGATTTTAGGCTAGTAAACTGATAAAAAATGTTTGATTTGGGATTTTTAGGGTTTTGGTGGAAAATTGGGGAAAGGCAATTTTGGGTGCGGGGATTGGACACAGTTTTCGCAGGGGGTTCTTTGGGGCAAGGTAGGATACTGTATTGATGCCTTTGAAAGATTTGGATGGATGATAATGACTGGTGAGGAGCTAAGGAGAGCAAGCAATCACCTTGAATTCTCCTTAAACAGCTGAAAACATTGATATTAAGCAAACTTAAAGGCAGAGCATAGCAACCATGAATTCTACCTTAACACTTCATTTGCCTAATTTGCAGAAGAAAAAGTAAGAAGATGATTCACATAAAAAACTTACAAGTACAAAGAGAAACACACCATCAATACATGTAACCACATGAATCCCAAAAAGGACTGCAAAACCCTGGTCTTTCTTCCTTTGCCAAAAATGCAGAGATACAATAAGTAATACAATAGAAGCTTTCTCCCTCAAGAGTCCAACCATGAAAATGACTAAGAAAGTACATAATATAGGCAAGATAACATCTTTCCTTGCCTCTAGGGGTCGAGCTCACTATCCTAGGAGAGTGTTTCAACCAATTCCAAACTGAGCACTAAAATCTAGGCAGTCAAAACAACTTGCCTCTATAAGCTAGGAAACCAATTCATTCATTAAATTTTTGCCTTTTTCACGAATGAATCTTCTAGAAGAGATAAATAAGTGTCAAAGTATCATAAAATTACATAATTTACATCAAGGAGGATCAAAATCCACTCCAAAAATTCAAACCTAGTCAAAACTGCGTTTTGCTGAGCTGTAGGTGCATTTCTGTGAAAATAGCCTGATGCGTAGCGCCCTGAATCTCAACGCGTAGCGCGCCTTTGGGCCTACTTTTGAGGCACTTCCTGGAGTCCAAATGAGGCACAAGTGGGCTTGTTGGAAAGCTCGGGATGTCTACTTTCCAGCCCAAGTGGAATTTTTCAATTTGGTGGCATTTTCCCCTCCAAAAGTGCAATCTCCCAAGACTGCTTCCTGTGTGTCCAGGAAGTGGCAGAAGGTCATTTTTTGCTTGTTTTTTTGACTTTTTGGGGGCTCAAATCTCCATGAAACTTCTTGGCCATGGCTGAGAAAGTGTATTTTGTCATGACAAATCCAAAAATGCAAACTTTTCCTGAAATGAACCTCCCCAACGAAAGGGTAGCGCTCGGCGCGCTACGCATTGGGGACAAAAACCTGTTTTTGACAAAAATTTTCAAAAATGACCAAAATTGCTCCAAATTGTCTGAATTTTGAGCTGGGGGTGTATCATTGAGTGTTATGCTCCCTCAAGGTAGCATCAGCCAAAATTTGAAGTGGATTGGGCCTTTTCTTCCGTTTTTGTGCCTTGGCCAATCATCTCTTGAAAACCTTCATTTTTGCCTTGCACACGTGCATGCGGGCCCAATAATGATTTTTCATGTGGCGGAGCATATCTTTGTCTCTATTGGCTTTCGCCAACAACTTTTCCAAGTGAGTGTTCACCCGGATAAGCATGGATTCTCGATCTATGGGTGTCAAATCACCGGGTCTCCTACGGGCCAATTCCCGGTCTTCACGAATCTTCTGCTGCTCATAAACCTCGTGCTCATCCGCCAACTATTTGTTACGCTGCTCTAAATATTTAATCACCCATTTTTCCATCTGCAATTTCTTGTGCAGCGACTCATTCTCAGCCTTTTGCTCTTGGATGATCTCCTTGAGCTTTGAGGTAGGAGAGCTAGCATCAATATCAATGACATCTGTGTCCTGACCTCTTGAAGGACCCTCATCAATCATGGGTCTCTTGCCCCTATCTTGAACCTGCACCTGTGCTGAAGAAGGTGGTGAGACCCCTTCCACATGATGTGGAGATAGTACTCGCTGTGTCGATGAAGTCAACGAGACCCCTTCCACCTCGGGTAGAGATAGTACTCGTCGTGCAGCTGCAAATAAGGCTCTGGGGCCTTTTTGGTATGTTACATATGCTGGAGCATCAACATGCTCGGTCTCATGAATGTCAAACTACTGTGAAGGGATATTATGGAATTTTATGGGAAATTTGAAAAGAAATAGTGATGAATATGAGAGGAAAAATGAGGGTGAATCATGGGAAAACCTTGGGTAGCATATCTTTGAAACCGTAGCAAACTTAGTCTTTCATTTTACACATCAACATTAGGGTTTTTTGTTTTCAATTTCATGGCATATTGGTCATATTTCCTTTACATTCATTTTGCAAAAAATAACCAAAACAACCATGAAAGAGCTTACTTGTGTCTTGCTCGAGCTGAGAGAGGTGTTGTGTGCATTGCTGGCAAGTTACAGGGCAAAAAACCCAATGCGTAGCGCCCTCTTCCCAATGCGTAGCGCGCCCTCTACGCGTAGCGCCCGTGTAAATTTGCACTGCGAAAACCTTCCCAACGCGTAGTGCGCCCCTCCTGACGCATAGTGCGACTTTCAGATGATTTTTGGAGGCCTTCCTGGTGTCCAAATTGGGCACAGGATAGCTAATTGGAAATGTCTTTGAGTCTACTTTCCAAAAAAACTGGAATTTTTCAATTTGGAGTTCATTTGTCCTGTCAAAAATCAAATCTCCCAAGACTGGTCAAAATGTGCCAAATGAGGTTGCCTCAAGGCAGAGTGCTGTTACAGTCGACTTTTGAATACCGTCCTCAACTCCAAATTGAGCTCATGATAGCTCATTGGAAATCTCTTAGTGTATAGTTATCATTTCACTCATCAAGAAAGTAATTTGGCCAACCAAGCTAGGAGAAAACTTGATTTTCCCAAGGTCACTTCAGAGGTGCATTCGATTCTCCTGAGGCAACGATAGTTTTGACATTTCTCTAAAACCATGACACCTGTGTAAAATGTGAAGGAGGTTTTTCTTCCCTGGCATGTTGTGGACACAAACCTCTCTCAGTTTTCCAAAATTCATCTTTTATTGCTCTGAAACATCTTTTGAGTGAAGCTTATCCCGATGTGTGAAACAAGGGATTTTGTCGAAATGAAGCGAAATGAAGGGGATAAGGGGCTTCTAAATTCTTGGGGAAATTTTTGGGAGTAGGGAGGGATTTTAGGAAGTAGGGGAAAGTGAAATTGTGGAGATCAAGTGAGGGGAAGGGGTTCAAACGGGCAAAACACAGGTCCAACCTAGAAAATTGCCAAGTTGTGGCAAGAAACTAGGGTTTGTGCAAAAATGAGGAATTTGGGGGATCTTAGTGATGGGAGTGTTTTATAGGTATATTAAGGATAGGGAAGGTGTATGAACATCTGGATATAGTTTTCTAATGATTGACCATCTAAGAGAAATTACCTCCAAACCCTAAGAGAGGGAAATGCTTTGCCTTGGCGCAACTGAAGCTGAACAAGGTGTAAAATGACTCATTAGACACTGACATGTAGTGAAAACCCTATGAATGATGATTAATCAGCTGAATGATGGATGGACCGAATTTGGACTTTTAGAAGGAGTGAAAGCAAACCCTAGACCTAATGCCTAGTGACCAAATTTTGCTTGAAGACTCTTTGAAATGACAAAATTTGACTTTGACACTCTGAGACCACTTTGTAAGAGCATATTTGATCACTGGAGGAAGGCTGGAAAGACTGAAACGAACACACGGGATGAAAACTACCCTTGAAAGTCTTCCCAGGACTTTCGACAGATCGTAAGGTTATTTGTAAAAGGTAACTGTTACACACATGTTCATCTATCATGCATATATTGAAAGAGTATGGAAAGAGGATCACCTTTGGTTCTTTCTAGATTTGCTTGGGGATCTCTGTGCGGTAAGAAGAACTCCTCCTAACCAGCTCCAAGATGATTCCTGCACAAAAGAACAAAGCAAACCAATCACAACACACACTTCTGACAATTAATGTGAGAATCCGTAACAAACATGTATAAATATGTAACAAATCTAATCAACACAACAAGCATCAGATGAACAAACAAATTCACAATATCACCGATACTTTGAGTATGGAACAAAATCGTAGTCCTATATTCAGAAGAGTGATTACAACAACCCTATTGTATTAGCCTTCCTTATCCCTTCTTCCTCTCTCTCTCCTTCTTTCAGCTAGCTCCTTCAAGAATATGACAATATCACAACAACACCATGTACTATCCTTCTAAATGTTCTGACCATTGTGCAATGGCCCTCTCATTTCTTAAATAGTAATCGAATTAGGGCTCCCCAAATCCACCTATAGTTCATTTGGGTAAAAACCATGAACCTGCCTCTTTTACCAGCTTTTTCCCATTTGCCTCTGTTTCCGAAATAGAATTTCTCCAAAGATCTTGATTTTTGGATTTTCCTTGCTTTTCTTGCACAAATTTAGGGAAATAATATCTAGATATTTTATGGCAGATTCGTTGGCATAACCACTTTAGCATCACTAAAGTTCACTAACACCCCCCCTAGTCTAAAAACATGAGTTAGCAAGTGACCAATGCTCCTTTATGCTCGTAAACAAGCTTTATAAAGCAGGTTGTCAATGTACAGAGAGCGTTAGTGTGGATTCTGGGCCCGCAATTGTGGTGATTCTTTCAGTCATCTTGTCCTTCTCCTCTAAGTTGATTAGGAGATCAATTTGTCCTATAACAGATGCCCCCTAAAGTATGAGATCAGAGGCAGAGACAATGGCCGAAATAGTTTATGAAAATACTATAATTTCCTGTCAAAATCTTTGTAGAGAGAGAGAAGTGTCAGGCGATAAGGAAAACCTGATACAACAAAAGTACATATATATGAACTGCTAAAATCATGTCCTGAGTCGGGCATTCCCATGCTTAGTAGCTATGTCAGAGTAACTTTCTCCTTAAAGATATAACAATGCTAGCCGCCAACATGGCACAGATTGGATCTAGTGTCATAATAGATTATCTTGAAATGGCTGTCTTCAAAGAACAATATCACAACTTGGGAGAGGAAACAAGGCTAAATGATGGAAGCCTCTACCCAAGGTCTTGATTCATGCTTCACTCAACAACATATATCGGTACATGTGATCAAATGAGTTGACGTCAAACATGCACGAAATCATCTGATTACCAGCCAATAATGGAGACTGTTAACAGATGCGAGGAAGGCCACCGATAATGGTGATGGTCTCCAAGATGCACAGTGAAAACTAGTGAGTGTGAAAGATTTTTTGTCGTCGAACACTCATAGAATCGATTAACCAGGAGCTAATGATGAATCCCGTGATCAAGCACAAGGTAACCTACCACTAATGTATGCAAGCACCAAGGCACTGATTGTGGTTTTGGGTTATCTTCCTAGATAGAGTGTTGAAGTCGATAGGAAGGAACCTGTTGAAAGGTACGCAATGACGTGTCCTACATCAGTCGACACGAAACCAGACAAGGATGATTTTGTTTTCTGAAAAAGCTTTTGAGATTTTCGGTATAAACAACGGAGGGCATGATGAAAGGATATGTAGGGTTAGTTGATCAAGGAAACAAGTAGGGCCCTTGAACAATAGAAGGCATGGCAATGATTTTAACCAGACAACACTAGACTCATGAACACTATAGAGTGTTTAAGATACGGAGATGCAATGGCATCAGGATATATAGGCTAAAAACTCATAGGTTGGTAGGGTTCATATTGAGAGGCTATCAAAATTACGTTTTATTTGAGGGAGTGCCATGTTCAAGGGAACTTTTGCTGCCAAATCATGCTTTAGGATACAATTGTATTTCCACTTTTTCCCCATCTGATTTTTAATGAGTCCAGACTAGTAAACTCATCGATCTTTTCATGTTTAGAGAGTCTGAAAAGGATCACAAAAAGAATGACTCTTTGCCCTATCTGATTAGTTTAATGAGTCCAGAAAAACAAACTCGTTGATTTTTTCATCTTTTAAGAGTCTGAAAAGTATCGTAAAAAGAACGACTCTATATCTTGTCTGTGTATTTAAAGAGTCCAGACTAGACAACTCGGTGATCTTTTCATCTTTAGAGAGTCTGAAAAGATCATAAAGAGAGAATCCATGGTGGTCCTTTGTCATAGTTGTTAAATGGGTGTGACAAAAGGTTAATAGTATACCGTATCGGTTACTTTTCTGTATTTAATCTACTGGAATCAGATAAAGAGAAACCTTTTTCCAATAGATGTCGACCTCATTTTATTACGAGTATGAGGCGGTGGATTAAACTCGTGTTTTGTTGTGACGTTTTAATGAGCTCTATAACAAAAACTTGGGATTTTTCATTTTTTAACGAGCTTGAAAAAAGTACCTGAAAGAATGCTTGGGTCATCTTTATCATGTTTAACGAGCAACAAGACACAGCTCAGGATCTTTTCAATTTAAAGAGAGAAAAAAGTGCCTAAAAAGGATGCTCCGTTGGTCTTTTTCAGTTTATGAGCTGGAACTAGATCAAAAAAGAGGTGCTCAGAGCATTGTTTGAATATATTTAACGAGTGCAAATGATGAAAAACTCGGGGATGTTTGTATTGTTTAAAGAGCGACAAAATATCCCAAAAAAGTGCTTTACGGATTGTGGTATGGATGTTTAACGAGTCCTACTACAAAAACTCGAAGATTTTTATATTTTTTAAAGAGCGATAAAATGTCTCCAAAAATGCTCTATTTATCGTTGCATAGATTTAATGAGCACAAGGACAAAAGCTCGGGGATGTTTATATTTTTTAAAGAGTAATAAAATATCCCTAACAATGCTCTATAAAGTCTTGCATGCAGCTTTTACTGCTTTTCATTCTTGAAGTACTTTCATCAAAAGCAGTAAAAAAGCAGCAATTCCTATTATCTGGGTTCATGCATGATAAAAAATAATGTAGAATGGACTATTTCCTCTTTAATGATTTTGAGTAAATCATGTCTCTGAAAGTTATATAAGGAGATTCTTGGAGCTTTCACAAGCATCATTTTCACTATTTTGAAGTTTGTGAGAGCTAGTTGGAGCTAAAGAGGAGCAGATTTTCCGCAGACCATTGCAGGAGATCCGGGCAACCATTCGACGTGCCGTTAGTCCCAGGTGAGAGCTAAAACATTTCTCTATGCTTTATTAAACCTTTTTTGTTAGTTTTGTGAGTGGAAATTTGCAGATATGAGGTGCCCTAGAGCCATGTTTGCGCACTAACACCCTCCAACAGGCCAGTAGGGAGGGTTAAACGCTCTGTACGAGCCATGGGAGGGCATTAATCCTCCCTGTGCAACATTGGTAGGGGCGTTAAGGCAGTAGGGCACATTTGAAACCCTCATGCATGGATTCCTTAAGTGATTTTTCCCCATTTTAACTGATTTTAGGGTTATTTTGTGCAGGTTTTGAGTTGAAATGACTCACCTATGGAGAGAACGGGCCCATGACAATGAGGAATTGCTGATGCAAAATGATCCAGCTTGTATACTTGCATTACGCTGCTGTGGTTTGTTAAAGTATGCAAGGCTAGAGCTGATGAAAGGACAAGAGGAGCTACTGAGATGGATCATACAGTGCTAGGATGAACACGAGCAAGTGTTCAGGATTGGAGATCAAGAGCTAGCAATTGAATGGGATGACATTTACTTTTTGACTGGTTTGTCATGCTGTGGGGCACATGCAAACCTTACTGGTGGCAGGTCAGATCCACAATCTACTTTAGAGTTGGTAGATATCTACTGTAGAGTGCCGATAGAGAGGATTCGATCTCGGTCTATGCAGGTAGTTTTATGGTTTATTATGCATTTGGCGGGGTCAAAAAGTCCCCATGTAGCAACAAAGGCCCAATTGTTGCTTGCCATTGACTGTGTCCAGCCCCAGATGTTCAACTGGTGTGAAGCAGTGCTTCACTAGTTGAAGGCAGAATTGACAGCATGCAAGACCTGTACCCAACATAGTTCTAGGTATGGTACTATCATAGTCTCATTTATCCTTGAGAGGGTACCTGTCATGCACCCATGGGTGAGCTTAGGTCCCTTTGATCCGAGGGAGCCAAGGTAGGGTCGCTCATCATCACTTGATCCTCACACAGGAGGAGGACCACTCCGACACTTTTTTGACGAAGACTTCTTCCAGTGGCTTCACATCCAGATCGTGATTGTTGATGACTATGCCTATGAAGGAATGGACTTTACCGACGACCCAGACTTGATGCTACCATCTGGCACCAACTGGGGTCCTCAAGGTGAGAATAAGTTTTGATAGTACTTAAGTATTTTTTGTACTTTTGAATGTATATGTAATGTTTTTTAACGATGAGATAAGAATTGACATGAAACTTTTATGCTTAACATAGATGTGGTGCCAGTATGGCTTGCAGGCCAACCTCGCTATGTGTGACGAGGCGGCCAACTACATGCTGGAGGGGGTGATGCCAACAGTCTCCGCGAGGTTCTGAGGAACCTAGAGGGTTTGACTATGGGTGTCCCTCCCCTTCCTATGAGGGAGATTCTTGCTCATATGCAGTGACACACCGTTGGTGTACCTGAGTGGTTTCTGGTTCCTCTTCGGAGGGTAGCTAGAGCTATTTTAGCTTTTCTAGAGCAATAGGCTCATTCTAGCAGGTGTTCTGGTGTAGCCATATGAGCATTTATAGCTGGGATTTGAGCCATTTTGTACTTAACTCATCCAAGTTTTGGAATATTTTTGATGTAAAAAACTGGATCTCTATCTATATATATAGATATGTTTTGGTATTTTTGGTGGTGTAAATGTGTTTAAAAATGTTTTTTTGTGACAAATTTTTAACTTTAGTAAATGTTTTTACTTCTCATGCATGCTATCTATAACAAATGTGACAAATTCCAATCCAATACATAGTTAGCTAACGAATCAATGACAATATTTAATTCTTGAGGAACATGCTCATATGTGATTGTGTGAAATCGGTGTTCCAAGAGGCGTACCCTTAGATAGTTACGTAACAAGGTTGGATTACGGACGTGATAATGGTTGGTCAATTGCATAATGACTAGCTGGGAGTCTAACCTGACCACCAGATTGGAGATGCCCCTTGATGACGCTTCCATGAGAAGCGAATTGACGGACTTGTACTCAGCAATATTGTTGGTTGTAGTACCAAGAAAGACCCCCCCCCCTGTGAAAAATAGTTCTGACTTGGGTATATAGATGACCCAAGAAGCTGATGCAATGTACCATGTGTGATGACTAGCACCGTCCGCGTATCCTACATATGATAGGGGTAATGATGACATATGCATTGTGAACAACGAGCATGAGACAAGTACTCCACTAAATAACAAAAAAATACAATCACATCAGAAAAGGGATGCAAAACTTATGAATACATAAAATTACAAAGCACCTACCCAGCATGACATTAGGCATAATACTTTTTCAGATAGAGCCCATAGGTGGCCTCCTTGAGTGGGTTTCCATCCCAGTTCTATAGTTCATATGCCCCTGAGGGGAGAACTTTAGTTATGACATAGAGACCTAGCCAAATGGGTCGAAGCGTGCATGCGTCTAAGAGATTATCTTTTGGATGATGGAGTGATACGAAGTCACCCTCTTGGAAAGAAGAAAACCTAACCTGTTGTGCAAATCTAGCTTGTATCCACTCCTTGTGAGCTGCGAGTGCTAAATCAGCTGCTCTATGGGTTTTATCCAGTTGTTTGAGGTACAATAGGCGTTCTTCTTCGGCAATAGGGTCGGGCATGGGTTCAATGGCTTTATCGAGGGAAGGAATTGGCCACCCATTCCATTTTGCGTCGTCATAAAGTTGGATCTCATGTGCGACAAACGACGGGTTAAAGTTGGGCATTTCCTCCTGAGACCAAACAAATTATTCATGGAATTCCTCATGTAGGCAGGTGGAATTTTCAATTTCCTCATGACTGCAATCTGCGCTCATTTGGGTATCTTCCATGGTGTCGATCGTGACAAAAATGTCTATGGGCATTGACCTAGAAGTGTTGTCCATATTTTCTTCCACCCTAGAAGTTTGAATGCTTGTATAGGGTGGGGAAATGATTTAGTTTGTGTCAGAGGATAGGAATTGAAGAGGCATCATGTCTGAATCAGATGTCAGACCTCGAATATGCCATTCCTCCCAATGTTGCTCTCAAAAACTCATGATTTCTCTAACGGCTTCGTCCATTGAGGGGAGTTGATCGCATGGATCTAAAGGAAGAGAGGTTATGGGAAGTGGGGTGGTACCGTTGGTGATAGCCAACTTGACCGGAGATGTGGATGTTGATTGAATGCCTTGGTAGGCTGATTCAGCTGATGATAACGGCATTTGGTCTTCGAATGTGTCAAGGTTTGAAGGCGCCGTTAGGATCCGAGGATCGATTTTTTCATGAGGAATTGATGAAAACATGTTGACCGATTGTGGAACCTGTGGTGACGGAAGAGGAAAACAACCCATCAGGGAGGAAGCCTTCAATAAACCGACACCTATACTGACAAAATTGTCAATTACACCTCCTACTAGGGGTATGGAGCCCTTTGGTAATGTCGAATAATCAGAGGTGCATAAAGACAACTGATCCACTGTTATGATCTTTCCATCCAAGGGAATAGGACGATAAGAAAGACAGTGGATACGACAGTCGTCATGGCATATGTCCAACTGCGACCTAGCAATAGATTATAATAGAGTCTCTTGTCCACGACTTCTGCCTCCACCGTTACTGTTTTCCTAGCCTAAGTGCTGGGAAAACTAGCTAAGTATCCTTTTGGGACAAAGGTGTGGCTGTCGAAATCTTTAAGGGATTTCGATGGTGGGGTGAGGGTTGGGGAACATAAGGCGAGCCACATGAAGCTGACATGATGCAGGTCGAAGCACCTTCGTCGATGACATTTCAGTGTATACCTTTCCCTTTCGAAGTGATATGCACTTGAAATGCAAGCTAGTGGGAAAGGGGGGGTTTACACTTTTCCATGTCGAAAATGCAAAGCATGGAATCTGCAGGGTCAATACCCTCGACAGCCGAAACAAAAGCTTTCCTTTGCTTGGGGCATGTTTGTAATACTTCAAGCGCCGACATAGCCGACGGCGCTAGCCGACGACGCTTGCGCTAAATCCTCTATGATATTGTAGTGTTGGGTGGCTCGTGCAGATTTGTTGTGCTCTATGTGTCGAAGTGCCCCCTTGGGGGGTTGAATTATAAAGTCCTCGACCGGCCATTCGATCCGCAAATCGTTGGGCAGTGATGGGTTTTGACCTATGGATGACTTTGCTACCAGAGCGACAAGAGTTTCATAAGATTTGGCCCTGGTTATTAGTTCTACTGTTTCAAACATGTAAATAGTAGAACTTCCTTCACCAGCAGAAGGTTGTTGTGAACTATCGCTACCCCCTGACATGGGTTGCGGTTGGTTGGCAACGAGATTTTGCTATAGTTGATTAGGAAAAGGATTTCTAGGGACAGCAGGTGCCTTACCAGAATATTTCTTGGCAAGGTAATCTGTACATTCTTGAAGATGCAGACAACGCCAGGTTACGTGATCTTCAAGACAGAGTTTGCACGAATAGTTGGTGCCTTTATCCTTTTCCGCATCAGTAGGTGCAACAACCTTCTGTTTTGGGTTTGGCTGCTTAGATGACTGCTCTTCAGAAGGAGCGGTCTTGTTCTATTTCTTTTTGTTCTTGCTACTGGATTTCTATGTAGACTACACAAAGTTAATTGTAGTAGTAGGAAGAGCAGTTGTTTTGGTAGAGGGGTCCATTGCCAACTTGGCAACGGACCCACTGAGTTGTTTTACAACACTCCTGGAGGTTGCACCGACAATCCCGTTGGCATGCGCTCCAGGGCAATGAGTGGTGGGAGGATTGGGGTTACTGGGAACATAGGGGATAATGTCGTAGAGAGTGCCAGACTGCAAATAGATCAAATATAAATGCTGGGCATGACGTATGGATTGGTACTCTATGACCGCACCACCTAGAGTGACATCTCTAGCGATTTGTGGGAGTAGCGACTTACAGAACCAATCTATTAAGAGAGAATTAGGGAATGGGGCTTTGACTAACCTCTGCCTACATCTCCATTCATGGATATGATTGGAGATGTGGGTGGAGGTATCCTGATGAAACGAAGTGAGGAGTTCCGTCCCTATCTCATAATGGATAGGTAATTGAAAGTGCTTTAGAAACTGCATTGCTAAAGCGTCAAAGGTATTCATTGATGCACGTAGTAACTCAATATACCACTTTGCAACATTGCTAATGAGGGTGCAGGGAAAAAGACGCAACCAGACACTGTCATCCACCATAGAGTTAGAAACATACCATAGATGGTAGGTGGTGACATGAGTGCCTAGATCCTCCCCTTTTTTTTTCCGTCGAACTTAGGAATTTCCGTCGGTATTTTATGCGGGATCAGCGGCCATTGTAGGTTATGGTAGATGGGGTCGTTTGTCAACTTGTATAAGTTGGGGATATCCAATGTTGCCAAAAAAAGGAAAATTGTTGGGTGCCCTTGACTTAGACCACTGTGATGACGGATGACCTGAGGAGCTCTGCGCTCCTCCCATTGTTTGGTTCCCCATGGTGTACATGGGCTGCATGGTGTAGCAGTTGCTTTGCAGTATGGTGTTGTAAAGTGGATTACCATGAGGATTTTGATACTGGGGTATGAAGTTGCCCCCAGTATAAGCGGTGCCCCCTTGACTCATCTGAGCATGTGAGTAGGGTGCCCCCATGGTTTGGGTGGGAATCCCTTGTGGATTCCCAACCGACACAGAACTAATCATATGGCTTTGATTGACAGAGGGAAAATTCATGTCAATCAATGACTGTACATGCATGCCTGAGAACGGTGGGGGGACTATGAGATTCCCTGCTACCATGTGCATATTGGGAACTACCCCAGATGTTTGAATTTGGGGGTTATAACTGTACATTGGAGGCCGACCTTGATTTTGGTAAACTGGGACTCTACCCATAGTGCCACATTGAGTGTTATATGGAGCACTGTATGTGGCACTAATCGAAGGTATGCTTTGCTGCACCATAGGAGTGGAACCTGGCATCTGCTGGTTTCCACTGCTAGAGGGTGTTATGTGAGTTGCAGTACCTGGGACAAATGGGATTGCGAGGTTCCACATTGCCGGTGTTGTGATGACTGTCGACTGGGGAAGTGGTAGAGGACTCACAGTGTCTCTATAATTCCACAACCCTTGCGGTGTCGACTGAATAGATGGGAGAGGTCCTCCTAGTGAAGAGTGAAGCACTGGTATGACCGGATCAATAACAAGATTCGACAAATTTGTAAGAGGAGTGTTAAAATGACGAACAAATCCTTCCGTAAAGAAGTCCTTTGGCAAATTAGAATCGTCGGTCATCCAGAACGATCTCGTGTGCAATTTAGGAGACTAATCCCTCAAAGATGAGGAATCCGAGTCAGTGGATCTCGGTAGAGCCTCCACAGTGAGTGGAGGAAGTCCTAACAACTATCTGGATTGACAGTGAGGGCCAGATGTAGCCACAATGACTGGTAAATTTTATCAAATAAATTTTAAGGTGATATTTTTTAAGTCTTAAAAATGATAGCACTCAGGTACCTAAAAAGAAAAAATACACTAAAAATGACAATTAGTAAACAAAGTGAAATTACCTTGTTTGATAAACACCGATTACTGGAGATGAAACCCAGTCTTTAATGAGTAACAGAGAAGGATGGCCAAATGTATGGTTACGACTACTTTTGAGCTTCGCTCGAACCTTAGGTTGAGGGGTCAAGTACTCTTGTGAAGACGAGCACCCTCCCAAAAAATGAAGACAAAGTAGGTCTGTCCATTTGAGGTACTAGGACAGCCCGTCCCAGTCACCTTAGGGAAGTACCTAGAAGTATTGGCCACTAGAGATACCTCAAATCACAGACATTACTAGGGGGGACATAGTCATAGAAAACACCCTGTGTGGGCAGGATACCTGAGTCCTTGACTCAATTTTGAAATCCCTGAAGGGACCTCCATTACATAGAATTCCCAAAGGAGTTGTAAAAGAAGGTAGGCTACCTTCAATTACAATTTGATGTTGTCATGTATTTTGCTCCAGTGTGAGTGGGGTGGTCCTGGTAATATGAGTGCATAAGGATTTTTCACTCTTTAACGACACTAGTTTGATTTGCAACCTTGGGTAGTTGACTCACTCTCTTAACCCAAGGTCTTAATCTATCTAATGTTGGTTTGCTCTAAAAAAGGAGTATCAGATTGATTTTAGTGTAAATTTTAGTGTACTTTCTTATTTGTCTTCGGAGGTGGTGTTGACGTATGAATATGATGAGACTCTCGACTCGATAAACCGTGCAGAACTATGTTTTGATTTTTTTTTTCAATTTCTTATGCAAACAAGTCTTATTCTACACATGTATTATTTCACATATTCATGTATTCGCTAGTGCATCTAAAGTCATTCAACACTTTGCATAATCGAAAGTTTCTTTTCTCAATATTCCCTAACAACTATTGAACCAAGCAAAGCAGCCTACAACTATTTCGACAAAAGGAGATATACAGTTTATCAGATTTTCTTTCAGCAAAAAAATCTTTTATGAGAGAAAAACTAAAGCATTTTCATAAAAAAAAAATTTTAAGACACCAAATTTGTTAGCATGATACTGTTGCAGATCCTAATTTAGCCCTTGGGACAAGTTTCCCCCCTTTTGGTCCATAAGATCTCTTGAAAAACATGGAAATGGGTCACTATTGCTCTGTCTATGTGTAAACAGAGCTTTAATTTGGCCACTAACACTCCCTGTGCATAGTCAAAGAGCTTTATAAAGTTCTGTTTAGACCAACAACCTGCGTTAGTGAGGGAAAGAGCTCAAAAAGTGGGCTTTTGGGATCAACTTTTGAAGAGAAAGCAACTTTTCAGGATGCAACATGCTAGATGGTGGATCAGAGAAGGATATGAAGCAGCGGGAAGCTCATAGAAGAGAGAAGAGATCTGAGAGGAGTCTGGATAACCAGGAACTAAATGTATAGTCCCCAACGGAGTTGCCAGTTTTGCTATGGGGTAAAATGCACAGGATGAAAACTACCCTCGAAAGTCTTCCCGGGACCTCCAACCGACCATAAGGTTATAAGAAAAAAATACCTGTTACATACATGTTCATCTATCATGCATATATTGAAAGAGTATGGAAAGAGGATCACCTTTGGTTCTTTCTAGATTCGCTTGGGTATCTGCGTACGGTAAGAAGAACTCCTCCTAACCGGCTCCAAGATGATTCTTGCACAAAAGAACAAAGCAAACCAATCATAGCATACACTTTTGACAATTAATGCGAAAATCCGTAACAAACATGTATAAATATGTAACAAATCTACTCAACATGACAAGCATTAGAATGAACAAACAAATGCACAATATCACCGACACTTTGAGTAGTGGAACACAACTGTAGTCCTATATTCAGAAGAGTGATTACAACAACCCTGTTGTATCAGCTTTCCTTATCCCTTCTTCCTCTCTCTCTCTCTCCTTTTAGCTAGCTCCTTCAAGAATATGACAATATCACAACACCATGTACTATCCTTCTAAATTCTCTGACCATTGTGTAATGGCCCTCTCGTTGCTTAAATAGCATTCGAATTAGGGCTTCCCCAACTCCACCTATAGTTCATTTGGGTAAAAACCATGAAACTGCCTCTTTTACCAGCTTTTTCCCATTTGCCTCTATTTCCGGAATAAAATTTCTTCAAATATCTTGATTTTTGGAGTTTCCCTGCTTTTCTTGCACAAATTTAGGGAAATAATATCTAGATATTTTATGGCAGATTCATTGGCATAACCACTTGTCCCCCTGGTCTAACAACATGAGTTAGCAGGTGACTAACTCTCCTTCATGCTTGTAAACAAGCTTTATAAAGCAGGTTGTCAATGTACAAAGAGCGTTAGTGTGGATTCTGGGCCTGCAATTGTTGTCATTCTTTTAGTCTTCTTTTCCTTCTCCTCTGAGTTGATTAGGAGGTCAATTTGTCCTATAACATGTGCCACCTGTTTACTGTCAGATTTGATCATTGCATATGTCAGTAAGAGATATCAAAAAATCATCATTAATTAGATATATATCAAGTTATCAACATCTTTATGAGGACCAATATATTTCCACATGTTATTAGTAGTGTGAAATCATCATCAAATAGAGTAGATAATTGATAGAACCATAACAGACCCCGTTTTTTGAGTCTGGCCGACTACTTTCCTTAAAAGCAACATATATGCGACTGTGCCCACAGAAACCCACGTATGTACATGACTACGCTTTATGAAACTTGTGTACAACCACCTTTCTTTGAAGAAAATATGATTTAACAATAGGATGATGCAGCAACTACTCCCAGCTTTTGTCTGAGATATTCAAATGTCTCTCTGGGTAGTGGTTTAGTAAATATATCAACAACTTGTTCTTTGGAGGGAACATACTCTAGTTTGACCTTTTGTTCAAGCACTTGTTCACATAGAAAATGATATTTGATGGGTATGTGCTTGGTCTTGGAGTGCATGACTGGATTCTTTGAAATACTGATGGCACTTGTATTATCACATAGAATGGAGATGGGTGGAGTACATGTGATCTGAATGTCTTGCGAGTTTTTCATCATCCAAAGTAGTTATGTGTAGCAAGATGCAACAACCACGTATTCTGCTTCAGCTATAGATAATGCTATTGAACTTTGTTTCTTGCTAAACCAAGACACTAACTTGGAACCCATATAGAATGCACCACCACTAGTGCTTTTTTTGTCATTAACACTTCCTGCCCAATCTGCATTTGTATATGCATGAAGTGTAAGATTTGTATCTCTAGGATACCATAAACCAAAGTTCTGTGTTCCTTGAAGAAATTTGAAAATCCCTTTGACTGCCTAAAGATGTGTTTCCTTAGGATTTGCTTGGAATCTTCCAACTATTCCCATTACATGCATGATGTTTGGTCGGGTACTTGTTAGATAAAGCAGACCGCCAATCATGGATCTGTAAGTTGGTTGATGTACTACTGTCGATTCATCATTTGAGCTAACACTGCATCCTGTTACCATTGGGGTACATACTGGTTTAGAATCTTCCATGCCATACTTTTTCAGGATCTATTTGAGATATTTGGTTTGTGAGAGAAAAATACCATCTTTATTCTGCTGAACTTGTAGACCAAGAAAGTATGTGAGCTCACCAAGCAAGGACATTTCAAATTCTTGTTGCATTACGGAGGCAAAATTTTGACTCGTGGATTCTTCATTGCTACCAAAAATGATATCATCAACATACACAACAATTATTAGCAATTTATCAGTGACCATCTTTGTATATAGATTGCTATCTGCTGACCCCTTTGAAAAACCTTGTTGGTGGAGATATTTGTCAAGACGGTAATACCATGCTCTTGGAGCCTGTTTTAGACCATAGAGAGCGTTTCTGAGTTTGCATACAAGTTTTGCATAATTTCCAAGAATGAATCCTTCTAGTTGTTCAATATAGACTTCTTCTTCTAAGTCTCCATTAAGAAAGGTAGATTTTACATCCATTTGGTATACTTTGAATTTCTTAAAACTAGAAAGAGCAAGAAACATTCTTATGGCTTCAAGTCTAGCAATAGGTGCAAAAGTTTCTTCAAAATCTATACCTTCTTGTTGAGCATATCCTTTGCAAACAAGTCTGGCCTTGTTTCTAATAACTTCTCCATTTTCGTTCAGCTTGTTTTTGAATATCCATTTAGTTCCTATGATATTCTTATCATGAGGTCTAGGAACTAATTCCCAAGTATTATTCTTTTCAATTTGCTCAAGTTCTTCATCATGGCCTTGACTCAACATTCATCTCTGCATGCTTCATTCGCATTTTGAGGTTCAATGGAATATAGTAATGCTAGATAGCTTGAGGTTTCAGCAATAGTTCTTCTTGTCTGCACACCTACCCCTTTTCCCCCGAAATTCGAGTTTTTGGATGATTTTTCTGAACATACATGGACAGAGTCTTTTCTTCTATCGTTATCTCTTCTTCTAGTGCTTCATTGGTTTCTTCTTTAGAATCAATGTGATTTTATGTGGGAAAATGATCCTCATCTTCTTCATTGTCATGATCTTCGATTTTTATCTGTTTTGGATTTTTGCATGCTTCATCAACTACAACATCAATACTTTAATTAATTTTCCCAAGTCTTTTGTCATAACATTTATATCCTTTACTTCGGGAAGAGTAGCCAAGAAGAATACCTTCATCTGCTTTAGGTTCAAACTTACCAAGTTTTTCATTAGTCCTTTTGATGTAACATTAGCTTCTAACAACTTTGAAGTACTTTACCATAGGATTTTTACCATACCAAAGTTCATGCGGAGTTTGAGTGCTGTTTACCCGAACATTTGCTTGGTTGAGAATAATGACGGTGGCGAATGCAACTTCACCCCAGAAGGTTGCAGGAGTTCTAGATTCATTTTGCATAGCATGAGCCATTTGTTGAATAGTTCTGTTTATCCTTTCAACCACTCCATTTTGCTAAGAAGTCCTTGTGGTGGAGAACTGCCTTTTTATTCCATGTTGTTCATAAAAGTCAAAGAATTCATCTGAGGTAAATTCCCCCCCCTCGATCAGATTTGAGGCATTTGATTTTTCAATTTGATTCATTTTAAACCAAAGCTTTGAAGGCTTTGAACATTTCAAATGCTTCATCTTTATGCATTAGAAGACCTATCCAACACATTCTGGAAAAATCATCAATGAACAATATAAAGTATTCTTCTCCACGAGGTGACATTTTCCTTGATGGTCCACATAAATCAGTATGAACAAGTTCAAGAGGCTTACTAGCTAATCCTTCCTTTTCGATGAATTGAGATATAGTTTTCTTACTAAATTGACATGATTTGCATATAGTATTTTTAGGAATGTTGATATCTGGAAGACCTCAAACAGCTTGGAATTTGCATGCTTTTCTTATTTGAGAAAAGCTTAGATGTCCCAATGTTTTGTGCCATAGCCAGTTTTCATCATTTTTGCTTACATAACACTATTGTTGTCCTCCCTTGAGTATGTATAGGTTGTTTGGAGTTCTTGTACCTTTAATCACAATTTCTCCTGTATCAAGCTCACGAACAACACATCCATTTGATCAAAACGCTACTTCATTTCCTTGATCACACATTTGACTCACACTCAACAAGTTATGTTTTAAGCCATAAACATACATAAAATTTCCAGCTTTATATTTTTCTTTCAAGAAAACAGAGCCTTTACCTTTTATGATAGTAAGAGTGTCGTTTCCAAATGAGACACTCTTTTCCTTTTCTAAGGCATTATATGAGTGTATTTTTTCTTTGTCACCTGTCATGTGTTTTGAGCATCCACTGTTGATGTACCATTGGTTTTCTTGTCCTTCTGCATACAAGGCTATACCACATCTTTCTATTTGTGGTTCTTTCTTTCTCCATATTTTGGGATTTAATGGAGTTTGCTCATTTTGAGATATTTTTCTGAAATTTTCTCCTGCATTTAGATTCTTCATGGCCAAAGTTGTTATAGATTAAGCATTCTATTTCATTTTCAAGCAGAGAAAATTTATTATAGGAACTTTTCTTGATCCCTATCACATTCCTTTGATTTCTAACCTCTCTAGTCATGATGGTTTTGTAAGAAACACATTGAGCAGCTTTATGTCCAAAATTATGACATGAGAAACATTGACCATTAAAGAAGTTCCTACGATTATCGAATCTACTGACCTGATGTTTGTAGTTTCTATTGATATTCATCTTTGAAGAAAATTGAGTAAGATTTACCTGAGGTTGGTTGTAGCTTCATCCTTGAAGTAAATTGAGCTTGGTTTACTTGGTGATCTACTTTATGCCTTTGTTGATGATTGCTAAACTGTTCATTGCACTTTGTTGCATCAGGATAGCTTTTAGTGGAGGTTGACAACTTCTGTGATTGAGATGCTTCTTCAGTATATCCAAGACCTGTCTTTATCATAGGAGAATGCTACACTTTGATAATTTCATTTAATGTTTCTGATCCTTTAGCAAATCTAATATTGAGAGCTTTTGTTTTCTCAAGATCCTTTCTTAGATCCACAATTTCACATTCTAGTTTTTGATTGTGTTTTTCTATTTCAATAAGTTGGTATGTCAAGGTATCTATAATCATATTATTTTCTTCTAAACATATTTTAAGTTTAGATATTTCTTCATAAAGGTCATCTTCATATAAAGAATCCAAAATATCATCATCTTCATAAGCCATCAGAAGTCTATAGTCATTAATATTTTCATCTTCATCACTATTTGATAAACCATCGCTATCTTCATGAGTATAGTAGCTCTTTTTACTTACAATTTGTTTTCTATTCCATTTTTGTAGATTCCTTCCCTTTATCATATTTATTGTTATGAGGAAATTTGGCAGCATAATGATCAACTCTACCACAGACAAAACATTTGAAAGGTAGTTTACCTTTGTATCTTCTGGAACCCTGTTGAAGGTTTTTGAAAAAGTTTGTTTCTTCTTCTTCTGAAATATGTTCTGATTCATTGAATTCTTCTTTTCCTTTTTCTGAAGATTTAAATGTGGCTTCTCTCATATCTGATGGACCTCATTTTTTCATCTCAAAGGCAATTAAGATTTTTTGAAGCTGTGTCATAGTAATAGTTTGTAGATCCTGCTTTTCTTCTATGGAAAATAATTTTGATTCAAATTTAGCAGACAAGGATCTTAAAACTTTTTCAACTAAGGTAACGTCCTTTATCTCTTCACCCAGATTCTTCATGCAATTAACAACCTCATCTATACATATGAAGTAACTAGCTATACTTTCATCATTCTGCATCTTGAGAGTTTCATATTGAATTATGAGAGTTTACAGTTTAGCACGTTTTACTTGAGAGTCTCCTTCATAGCTTAGAATGATTTTGTCCCATATTTCTTTGGTAGATTTGAGCTGCATAACTTTGACAAACTTTGATTGTGACAGACTTCCCAGCAATGTATTGACAGCCTTGGCATTGCTTTCATATTGCTTTTTGCCTGCCGTATCTATAGGAATCACTAATGGAAATGCATATCCTCCTTCCACAATTTCCCAGACATCTGTTCCAAGTGATTGAAGATAGGTTGTGGTTCTTACCTTCCAATAAACAAAGTTGCTCCCATCAAAGATTGGCGGTCTGATGGATCCCCTGCTTTCTTGATTACTCATGATGATGGTTCTTCCTTCAAGCGATCAAGCTTTTTCTGAAGGACCTGCTCTGATACCAATTGTTAGAAATAATATTGAGAGGGGGGGGGGGGTGAATCAATATTATCAGATCAATAATTTAATTTTCAAAACTGATTTGTATACGCTACTTCAGTTTTATTGAGCTAGTGTTTATACGCGACTGTACTTAATGCAACTAGTGTTTATGCAGAGATATTTTGATTTACCCAAATTATCATGTATTGAACTTTAATCAGTATATCAGGAATTAATTAGATAGTGTAGTAAAAAAATATTAAAACATCACACTAAACACCAAGATATAAGGTGAAAGCCCAATGTGGCTAAAAACCACCTGCTGTAGTCGTCTCTGTCTTCTTTTAATAAGAAAATTCTGTTTACAATTTTTGTACTCGTGTAGTCTTATACTAGTACGCAGGCTTCTACCTGTAGAAGGCTACAACCTTCTCTTGTTCTCCAGCTTCTACTGGAAGGGAGCTACAACCCCATAGCTCTTGTACTAGCCGATGTGTTTACTAATACGTAGGTGTTGACCTACAGAAGGCCACGACCTTCTCCTTTTTCTTCCAGGGACCACATTTCATAAATTTTCAGACTGGATCCATCAACAACAAATATATCTGCATCAATCAATCACCTTTTGAACCAACCGCAACCAAATTAATCAATCACTTTGACAACCCATCAATCTAATCATTTAGAATACTGTCACCAGAATACAGTAACCAGAACCCAAGCCAGAACCCAGAACACTGCAATAGCAAACAAAAGCAATTAAAACATATTTTATAAGGTATATGTTACTTCCATGTGTCAAACCTACATGCATACACACTTTCCTCAAAGCGAATCGGCGTACAGATCTGTAAATCAAATTTATGATGTATCCACTGCTTTGATATGTAGAACCAGCGTGTATACGCTTCTTTTCTAAAGTGAACCTACATACAGATCTATAAATGACGATTTAAACATTACAACTATTCTAGACTTCAGTCATACCCAGATCATCATATTTACAGACTACAACATGCACCAATTATTTAAATACATGATCAAATCACATAAAGATAATTCACTTCAAGCCTTGAGATCCTGATACATCACTAGATCTTATCTTTCATCAAATACTAAGATTCCTCCTTGGTTCAGATCCAACAATGCACCATAACCCAATAACTTACATACTAGATCTCACACTTCATCAGATATTCAATGCTTTTATACCTTGGCCTAATGATCTTCTCCTCCTTTTATAGTTTTAGGCATTTCTCAATACCATGGACCAAAACCACTTAGGACAAATACCTTGGAACAAATATTTAGGGTCAATACCTCAGACCAGATACCTTGGACCAATACCATGGATCAAAATACCATGGACCAAATACTTTGGACCAAAAATTTAGTTTTCCAAGGTATACACGCTTTTCCTTCTATGAAAGTGCGTGTGTACATATATGCGACTTGTATACAATGAACCTGCATGTATACGCAACTTGGTCAATGGTGAACTTGTGTATACCTCTCTTTCTTCATTCTGTGAAGACTGATCTGTCATTCCTTGCTGTTTACCTACTATATTGTGATCTTTTATTTGAGTGAGTTGCCTTCTGAACTGATTCCTTGAAGTTTTCCCTACATTTCATCACATCTGTAAAATCTACTGTCATGCATTCTGTCACATCTAATATCTCTTTTGTAGATTCATCTAGTTACCATATACAAGTGAGTTTTTCTGCTATAAGTGGATTGCCATCAAGTACAACACATACATCATAATGCCAACAAACCATTCGGTAAGTTTTCTCTTATTGAAGCTTCTTTCTTGATCAATGCTAAACCCTAGACCCTTGACTAGAAGATCCTCCAAGCACAAGTAAAGTTATTTCAAGATTACATTTTCTTGCAACACTTTATCCTCCTCCTTCCATCACTTTATCTTTCTTCCTTCGGTACATCTTCTGACAATTGTAGAGACCTTCTATTGTACACTCTAGAATTTCCCTTGACCTTTTTCTTCCTTTGCTTGTGATGGAGCCTTTCTAACTTCAGGAGGTGCCTTTGGTTCTTCTCAACCGAGCCTTCTTTTCCAAATATTGCAGACTTAGAGCAACATCAATGCAACCCTAATTCTTCACAAGTGTGAGGGGATCTCTTCACATAAACTATGTTAGACTTCTCTTACTCCCTTTGCTTGCATACCATTCTTCCACGCTTGTGAGAGGGGCCTTGTAGGGTTAGTTTGAACCCTAAACAATGAGATATGGTAAACTGTAAGTTACAACTTTCATAACCATAGAGACAACTCTCCTTTCCTCACACGTGTGGTTGTAACTATCCCTTTAACACTTCATTTTTCTTCTTCCTTTCTTCACTTACTTGGAGACCCTTTCATTGTCCTCTTGTTACCATTTTTGTTGCCTTGTACGTTCGTAGATTTTAGAGAGGAATGCATTATATTTTGAGGGAGTGGACAACTTTTATATATAGAGGTTTGTCCCTCCTTTAGGCCAACTTGAAGGCTGACTTGTTGTTGAAATTTGGTACCGGAGGACAGGTGGTTCCCTTAGGCTTTGATCTTTGGCCTAGGGAAAAGTGTCCAAAAGATTTTAATTTTTCTCCTAAAGTGACTTTATAATTTTTATAAAGTTAAAATCTAATTTAAAAGTGACTTTAAGTGATAAAGTTACTAAGTCTAATTTTAAAGTGACTTTTATAAAGTCAATGAAAAATTAGAAAGGAAAAGTGACTTTGGAAATAAATGACTAAGTGGGTCTTTATTAAAGTGGGTGAATTAAAAAATAGAAAGTGAGTTTTAAATGTGCATTTAATCTCAGCCATTGATCTAAATCTATTTCAGCCATTGGATTTAGAGATCACCCAAAAGTCACTTGGATAACCCAAAAGTCACTTGGAGTTATGCTAAAGGAGGAAAAGGAGGAAAAGATCATTCATTCTTTCTTGAGCAGATTGGGAGAAGGAGAGCAAGAGAGCAAGGGAGATTTTTGGACAAGAAGGAGAAAGAGACAACAGTTTGGCACACATACCAAGTAGCTCTTCAGTAAAATTAGAACAACAGAAAGACAAGCAGAACAGCAGCAAGAACAAGCAGAAAAAGCTGATTTTTTTGCTGAAAACAGAGAAGTTTCCAGGTGGTCCATTGGGCTGAAAACGGATAAGTTTGCTTGCTGAAAAAAATTATTTTGTTGTAATTTTTTGCTGAAATTTTCTTGCTGTAAAAAGACATTTTTCAGAAATAAAGAAGAGCTCTCAAACTGGTTTTCCCCAAGAGTTGTAGGGGGTTTTTCCAGGGTCACGTTGACCAAAAATATCAGTGTTTTAATGTGTTTTTATGGTTGTTTATTACTGCTGATTTTTATTTCTGCAATTTCCAGCATTCTGTAAATTTTCCAGAATTTGTGTTTTCAGCAAATTTATTTTTTCCAG